>CAKAOI010027392.1:0-41476 GCA_916701655.1 Sebastiscus albofasciatus | reverse complement strand
CAAACTGCATGTGATTATCATAAAGTGGGCATGTCTGTAAAGGGGAGACTCGTGGGTACCCAGAGAACCCATTTACATTCACATATCTTGAGGTCAGAGGTCAAAGGACCCCTTTGAAAATGGCCATGCCAGTTTTTTCTTGCCAAAATGTAGTGTAAGTTTGGATTGGTATTTAACCTCCTTCGTGACAAGCTAATATGACATGATTAATGGATTCCTTAGGTTTTCTAGTTTCATATCATAGCAGTATCTTCACTCTAGCAACAACCTCCGAAATATCGATTGCATTAATGCGTTAAAGAAATTAGTGCCGTTAAAATCATTTTTGACAGCCCTACTTTTCAGCCATAACCAGTGTGAGTCTGTTAGAACTCTAGTTGCCTAATCATGTTGCAAAGTTGCCAACTTTTGATTGCGTGACTCTTTATCTGCAAAATAAAGTCCTAATATGGGATTCTAGCTGAAGGCTTCCAGGTGGTGTCTTTCATCAGAGCAGCCCCTCCTGGGGCCTCACCTTCCCTACTCCTTTTTCCACCAGATGAGTCCTGCTGAAAGACCATGTCCCAATTTTGGAAAGGCCCTTTGGAAAACAGGATTGTCTGTCCAAAAAATGACAGCAGGCTCTTTACTTTGCCCTGTTTTTGCCCCTAGATATTTGGATTAGATCACAAACACACACACACACACATTTGGAAATGCTCTCTTTTTCCACTTGTTTTTCAAAATTTGATTTCAGATAATACAGACAGTAGTTGTGGTCTGTTTGTTGTAGGAATAAAATATCCATTAGCTACAGTGGTTAAAAAGCACTGTAATAGGCTGTTATGGAATATAGCCCTGTCATTATTTTAAGCATCTGCACAATAAAAGAAACTAACAAACATCCTCTCATATAAATGACTATTTAGTAGTGTTGCACATTGTAGCATTACCTCAACATCATGTAAGTCATCTGCTATCTATGTATTTTTTTTACTGAGCTTCTATTCATAGTGTATTTATTGCCTGGTTACTGTTCAAACAAACCTATTATTCATCACTCTTTCCGTTCGTGAACTGTCCAGTAAAGAGGCCTTCCCAGCATCCTTTGTACGTGTTAAAACACGAGGCAGCATGGCATTTGACAAGTCATTCTTCTCTTCTGCCCTCCCTTTCCTGAAGATGAAGAACCCCGGAGGAATGTAGTCCCCTCCAGCTTGTGTGTCTGCCTTGCCCTCTCTCACCTCTCTGGCTCCTTCACACTGGGCTCACACACTGGCACAAAGGCCCAGCATTGTTTCACTCTTTGCTTTCTGATGATGGCAACCTGCTGCTTCTCAAAGGCCCCCATTATCACATCTGAGTGATGATGTTTTTGTAAAATATCACAGGATCGCAGGAAGGACATCGTTTTGGGCTGCTATTTGATTGATGTTTAAAGAAAAAACATCAATGCGCCAAATGTGCTTGGTGTTATTGATTTAGCAAAATCCTTCTCACATGGCCCTAAACAAATCAGTGTGTCCAGACTTATCCGTTGAGTTTTCCTGGAAGGGTGTGCGTGTCTGTGTATCTCAATTTGGATGTTAAATTAGAACAGATAAAGTTAAATATGTCTCTTTCTGGTACCCAGAAATAGAAAATTGCTTTAGATCATCCAGTTGAGACACGCAAGGTATCGTCATATAATGGTCTGTTTGTTATCTTACGAAAAGTTGTTCCTCATTTTTCGTGTGTTTTCCTATGAATGTCCAGCAACACGCGACGCATGTGTCAATTTCCGCTCCAGTCTTTTCAAAATAAAATTTGTCTTCACAGGAAACAGCATGGTTTGGTTAAGGCAACAAAACTACTTAGTTAGGTTTAGGAAATAGATTGTGGTTTGGGTTAAAATAACTTTGGAAGTGGTGTAACTAAAGTACGGAAGTTACAACAAATAAATCAACGTTGACTTTTGTGTATCTCAATTTGGATGTTAAATTAGAACAAATAAGGCTCAAAGATGGCTCTTTCTGATACCCAGAAACAATATCATTTCATCATCCAGTTGAAACTTGATGCAACGTATCCTCATACAACAGTTCATATGATAGCTTATGAAAAGTTATTCCTCATTTTATGTGCGTTTTCCAGCAACACGTGGCGCACGTGTCAATTTCCGCTCCAGTCTTTTCAAAATAAACTTTCGTCTTCACAGGAAACAGCTTGGTTAAGTTTAGGCAACAAATTTTTTAGTTACGTTTAGGAAAAGATCTTGGTTTGGGGTTAAAATAATACCAGAAGTGGTGTAACTTAAGTATGGAAGTTACAACAAACAATTCAACGTTGACTTCTGGTTTCTCACCGGTCTCCTGGGCGGAAGTCAGTTGCTTTTTCAATCCACCCCAACTTCCTCCCTATGCGGCATTTGTTGCACTTTATACTTCCTGGTTCACAATTACGTGGATTACATACGTATTGATTTTGTGGGATATATACGAATGACAGTGCATCACTTTTCGTAGGTAAAGCTACAAATGGAGAACAGCCTCAAACATGACAATGTGCAAGTGTAACTGCAAATGTAAGTGCATTATGATTTACAGTGTTGTGTAGGCTCTGAAACATGTTTTCAAACATCTTTGCATACTACGGCTTTTGGAATTTCCGGACTTAAAGACAGTAACTCAACAAGCGTCCTTCAAGCTTTCCACTAACCTTTTACCCCGGCCTGTCCGACATATTGACTTTCCATCGCTGCTGTTGGATGATATTAAACACTGTACGCTGAGGATTTCTGACAAGGCAGATGATCCAACACAAATGAAATGAGGCTGATATCAAGTTGGACAACACAAGTGACCCCAGGGCACGCCTTCCTGCAACCCCTACTGGGTTCGAATCTCCGTGAATGCAGATGAAGCGGCTGCTCCCAAACCCCCACCAAGCTGCTGTCAGAGAACATGGCTTTTGCAGGCATCTATGATTGATGAGTGAGATGCCCTTGGAGCAGCAGGACAGACATTCCTCTCCATTGGCCCGTTTAGCCAGGAAAGGCACTTCTGCTCGGGTACTTTAAGTACCGCATACAATGTGCAGGGTGAGCTGATGGCTGATGCAGTCCACTTATGGTATCTCAACAAAGTCATATCTGGTCGAAACCTTAATCACTGCGTAATAATGCTACTACACTGTGGGTGCTACAAGTTACCATCTGACTTTTGTCATTACCAACGAAGCCTTCACTTGTTTCGGTTTTACTCAGGGTGTGACAATAATTCAATAGTATCTGAGAGTGCTCCCTCATGAAGAATTATGAAGACATATATTTCACGTTCTTAAAGTTACTGTGGGGAATTTTTAACTGGTTATGACACAGTGTCAAATTAATACTGATGCCTCTATATGACCTGCAAAAGTAATCAAGACCATCAGCGAGAAGATTAGTTATTTCTATATAATTCTTAATGCTTGTCATCGGTGCCACCGAGTCGGATTCCAGCGAAATCAGACGAAATCATGCAGGTTCACCAGAAACTCCTTCAGCTCAGACTCCAGCGGGCCTCCGGCAGCAACCAGCCCACATCCGGCTTCGTGCTCGTAAACACTACCGCTTTTGTCCACAGGGACCGCCAAATCAACACAAAATAAAAGTTCCTCGTAGTAGTTTTAACTTGTAGAAACGTACTGCTTTGGTTTACTAATACTGGACATAGATACTTGGTCTTAACCATTTACTACTTTTTAGATACACTAACAGCCGGTTCTCGTTTCGTGACCGTGCTGACAACTTTTTTCTTCTTTGATATTATAGGTCCAGACAGCACATGTCAGCACCCATCAGTAAAGACGTACAGTGGCAGCACAGCCAGTAAAGTCTTTAGTTATATGCACACATGCTCAGCTGTCTCACTTTACACAGTGGCTCCTGTGTTCCTCTGGGAATTAGCCTTGTCATCCATGTCTTCAAAGCTCTCTGATTTATGTCTGCATTTAGACGTAGAGAGAAATATACTCACTTCCATCTCCTCTGCTTGCCTGTGGCTTCTGACGCCGCTCGTAATTGGTCAAGTATTTCTTTTCAATTAATGGTGATGGTTTACCAACAGGTGCCCACTTTATCTGTCAGGGCTGATGAATAATAACCAGGTTCACTGTCAGTAACAGTAAAGTGTTTAGGCAAAACCTGTGAAAAACAGGGGTAATGAAACAAAGCAGGCAATTTAGCAATTCATATCACAGTATACCAGGAATGCAATGCAGGAAAGAGTATTCACGTTTCAAAGGGGTCCCTTGACCTCTGACCTCAAGATATGTGAATGAAAGTGGGTTCTCTGGGTACCCACAAGTCTTCCCTTTACAGACATGCCCACTTTATGATACTCACATGCAGTTTGGTGCAAAAGCTATGCAGTTTTTTTTGCATGCAGTATAAAGGTGTTATTTTTGTCTATTCTAAAATGGTTTATTTCAGGTGTGTTCTTTATACTTCGACAGTTTTCCTAAAATTAAATTGAAAAAATCCCAATATATTGCCTTGCCATTATCGAAATATATTGAATTGTTACCCCTGTATCATGATACGTATCGTATCGCCAGACTCTTGCCGATACACAGCCCTAAACCTACGCCCTTGCAAATGAGAGAGATGCATTTTAATGGCCTTCACTGTTGCTGACGTTTTTACATCCACAGCGACGTAATTTATTGTCTAAACACCTGTTAATATACTTACAAACTGTGAAAAGATTTGCCTGCATATAGATAAAATATAATCCATTCAAACTCCTGCCTTTTAGCTGTTATTTCAATTATTTGCCAGCCGACAAGATTATGGTCGATGACCAATAAAGTGTGTTTTGGGTTGATATTGAGTTCCAGACAGGTTTGCAGGATACGTGTCTTCAGATTTCACACTTTGATGGGGGAGTTTACGACTTCCCTAATGGAGTTCGGGCTCACCCCTACACGCCTCCTCCCTTCATCCCATTCCAGCTTCCTCCTCTTATGCCTTCAAGAGATAAATCCTTTTCATAGGCAGGCCAATGAAATGAACCTACACCACCCTTATGAAAAGCTTTACTCACTTCCTGTAGTAGTGACTCAAGGTTCAGGGGTTAGTGGGCTGCGCTAATGTCAACACTGCAGAGCTAGTGATTCTGTAGTCCAAAGCCCCTTAGGAAAACAAAAGCGGGCAGAATATTATGTTCCCTAAACGGGTTTGCATAGTTCATGGTCCATGGGAATCATGCCCTGCAGTAAAAAACAAAGGAGACCAGAGGATTCATTTAATCCTGTAGTTCATATGGGAACTGGGATATCTTAGGTAGGTAGATAGGAGGTATATAGAAACAAAGAGGCCCCTTTGTGCTATTTTATATTTATGTAATTAAAATGGCCTTATTATAGCTTTACATTATTGGACTGCTGTATTGAAAATGTAAGTTTCATTATTGTCTTCCTCTTGTCCATTGTTTTTTCTGATAGGGAATTATGATATAGTTTTGTGTGTTGACATGTGCAAGGTAATCTTCACTGTCTGACCTTCTTGTGCATCTGGAGAAACACATTTAGCCCGCATGCTAACACTGGGAACTACGAGGATGTGTATATACACACACACAGGGAGGAGGTTCTGTTTGTTTATGTTCGGAAATGGCTTTGTGGGAATATCAGATTTGTCCCTAACTGGCACACAGACTGACATCACTTCCTGTACCCAAGTCTTGGCTCAGTGCCCCAGTGTGCACGGCAACAAAGTGCTTTCTTTGGAAACAGAGGCGTTTATCTCTAGTGAGATAGGAGAAGACTGTACTGATAAAAGCACCTAACAGGGAGTGTCCTATAGTCTTTCAATTTGAAATTTAAAGATAAATATACATGGTCCACTTTCCAG
Source organism: Sebastiscus albofasciatus (assembly GCA_916701655.1). Classification (NCBI taxonomy): domain Eukaryota; kingdom Metazoa; phylum Chordata; class Actinopteri; order Perciformes; family Sebastidae; genus Sebastiscus; species Sebastiscus albofasciatus. The sequence goes on along the minus strand of CAKAOI010027392.1, from coordinate 35,622 downwards.
TTTTATGTCCTGAATAAAGTATGAAGTAGTAAAGTTGGTGTTCAACCAGAACTTTGAAACTGATAGAAGCTTTGATGATACAGCGGTTGCATCTGAAATTCCACACTGCTATTTAGTATACGTAAAAACAGTATGTGAGATTTTTTAGTATGTCTGAAACCTTAGTATGAAACCAATAGTAGGTGAATTGCATACTATTTCCTGAGAAATATTACCGTACACAAATGCTGGACACTACAGCGGCATAAATATCCCACAATGCAGTGATAATGTTCATAACAGACGATGGCGGACAGCTCTGTAACGTCAATAATGTTTCAATTTAAGTGTAAGTATAACATTTTGCTTTGCTAGGCGTAACATAGTTTTAAAATTAGTTCAGACTTTATAATTCTCACAAATCCTTGCTTGGTGATATGAGGTTGGCACGGGTTACCATGGTTACGTGTTCTCCAACCGGCAAGGAGACTCTCAGGAAGTGACGGCGTAAATTACAGCTCAGTGTGTCCGAAAAGATACATACTAGTGTTTATTCACACAAAAGTAATTTGAACAAATAGTGTTAGTGCTCATATGGATATATTCAGTGGAAGTACAAACACAGAACACTTAGGAAAATTGCAAATTCATTACAGCATTATTTCTTTTCCGGCTCCCCAAGGTTCTTGTAATTCTTGTCTCATCCAATTTCACAATTGTTGAAAATAACTAGTTCAGACTGATCATTTTCAAGAACTGCAAGACCACCAGTAGTCTGTATAATGTCAATTTACATAGTGATTGGTTTCTTCCCTTGAAATACGACGTGGTTGCCCTTCGAAGACCTTGTAGTCAGGTGAAAGGTGTAAAAATGAAAGCAAGGCTTTTAATCACCTTCATTTTGTCACATGTTATAATAGTCTGGAATACAACAAATCTGAAAGAGATATTCAATCATAAGAGAGGTTATAGTCCAAAAGGACCTCACGTTGTTTAAATATATCAAATGTGAGTATTTATACAGTCTCTCTCTCCTTAACTTGGATTTATCTTCACTTCCTGTCTTACCTCCAACACTATCACAGTCAAGCCTAAATGCACTGTAGGCAATGTAAAATAATAAGACTATAATTAGTATCTTTTTACAGAAAATAAATTCCTCTTGCACATGGTCTCGTAGTGCCATATCCAGTGTTGCTCTTAGAACCAGTCTGTGTATATTTAATGCTAATCCACCAAAAAGGCGTAACTGAAGAAATAAACATTTAACTGTGGGTGGTTAGGGGAAAAGAGGTAGATGAAGGTACATGCCAGTCACAAGTGTTACTCTTTCATGTTCATGACCTGTAAGTCTTGCGTGGAATGAGTCACACTACGGGGAACCCAGGTTACGACCTGTGCAGAGATGAACCACCAATAAAGAAAATGTAACGGATACAGTGCCACTGTTTTCTTAAGAAATTAAACCTATATGCATATTGCAAGGTGAATTTTAATTGGAAGTTATCAGATCTTACACTTCAACTGCTTACAGTGTACATATTGAAAGAGTCTCCAGTGCGCCCACTTCGAATGAAATTTCAACTACCTGTACCACTTACACGTCACCTAACGTGTCAACTGCTTTCATCTCTTACTCTTTAACTGGTATTTCAGCTGCTTTCATCTTACTCTTCAAATGGCATTTTAATTGCTTTCAACAGGTTCATGTCTCAACTGACAGCTTGACTGATTTTAGGGGTGGGTTTTATGGCCAAATCTTTTTTCACAGTATATGTAATTTTATAACAAATAAAATAAATATTATAAGTAAGGGATAATGTACAGCGAGCCGGTCATTGCGGTGAAAGAATCCCCTATAGGGGTCTCTCATCGCCCTGAATTATCCCGCTTATAACACAGCTACTTACTGAAAAAATCTATTTTTTGACACAAAAACGGTCCACACAGAGTCCGACATCAGAACTGGACCCATAGCAACGGTCTGTTATATAGAAATTACAGATCAGACTCGTACTTTCAAAACGGAAGCTTTAAGGTTCCTGAGAACAGTAATTTCAGTGTTACAGGTTTTAAGGTTATCAGATACAAGTAAATACCAGCCAGACTTCAATCAGTGTCAAAAATAAACTACAGCGTGGAACTGTCTGGTAATCATGTAACCAGAGTTCTTCTCATCTTGGGTTGGTTGGGAGGCCTCCTCCTGCTATGTATTTACAACTTCACTCTCCTCCTCCATGTCTGCCTGAATTACCTTGCGGGGCAACTGTATTGGTGAGGATTCCTACCACGGTGGAATGCTGATTCTCTACCCGTGGACACATTTCTATATCGTCGCACGGTATATACCGTCATATCGCCCAACCCTAACTGATTTCATCCCTTAGTCTTTAACTATCATCTGATTGGAGTGATTACACTTCACTTACACTTTCATTTCGTGAACTTCAACTGAGTCTTCAACTCTTTTTCGGCACCTTCACTTCAAATAATACTCCAACTTTATTCAGTGCTTCCACATAAACTGAAACTTCAGCTTCTTTCAGCACTTCACTTCCATTCCCGCTTCAACGTTTTGCAGTTTTTCAAATATGTCAAATGTTTCAAATGTTTCAAATGAAAAATTTCAGCAGCAGGCACACAGAAATTTAGCATTTACCAGTTTATTTATTCCTGGTCAGATACCCACACCAAGCTGCTGTGTACTATAATGCCTAATTCTAGCAATTGATAGCCATCTCTGTGACACTGAAGCCTGTAGCCTGATAAAATGTGGAATTATTATACAGCAGGGTCTTTTGTAACAATGTGTGACAGGATTCAATACTTACTCAGTATCTGGTAAAAAACTTTTGTCAAACAGCTATGATTTGACGTGTAATTCGTTTTAGCTAAATATTTATGTATATCATGGTAACCAGTACGTTGTATTAGGATAAAGAGATACGATTAAGATAAAGTGGTTTGGGCAAACTGTAGTGGAAACTGAAAGTGGTGATGAAATTCCATTTTTCCACCCAGAAATCTCCCTCTAACTTCTCACTTTCACAGCTAAAACCACAAACTCCCCCTACACTCCTACATGTGGTTTTTACACCTGTGACATTTGTCACAGCGATTTTGAAACGCTGCCTGTCTGCTGACTTCAGTGAAGACAGTCCTCGCTCTTTGTAAGAGCAACTTTAAAGTTCAAGGCACCTTTTAGTTTGATTGTGGACATGCAGAGATGCCCCGAGCTGATATGCAGGGTTCTGGATAGCGGCAGATAACAAGCATCTTTTGTTACTGTATAGGCCCTGTTGGCTAAATAAAGTCTGATCGATTTCTGATCCTTTGTTTGTTTGCTGCAGCTATGTCAGCTATCAGACATGCCCCACTTAGCTCTGTTACATCTCCTAAAGTGTCTAGTTCAGATTGTTTTGAACATTTTTTTTCCTCCTTTCCTCCTTTCAGCTCTCTCCCCGGTTAAAAGTGGCAAAAATCCCAGCATGCAAAGCTGAAAGAGCAGCTAACATGTGAGCGGAGTGTCTTGAATCTCAACAAAACAGATATTTACAGACATTCAGTTCCAACTTTAAAGTTTTGAAATCCTTTTTTAATTTTTTTTTTTTTTTTTTACATGAGTCAAAATCGAATGTAACCGTTCAAATCATAGTTACATTTATATGAATTGTGAATGTGACTTGACCTCACAGCTGGGCTGGGGGGTGGGATTGGGGCGATGATGAGATTGTTGATGTTGAGTCTTTTGGGTCGGATCAGGATCTGGCTGTCCTGTCCATGTTAGCTTTTCCTAAAGCCTCGCTGTTGCTGATTTAACATGACACATAGTTCTATGAGAACTAGGCTCCCGTCCCAAGAATGTTAACAAAATGAATCGTCGGGATTCAAAGTTAAGAAATTGGTTGGTAGAGCTCTCCTGCTGTTTATTGTAGTTTGGCTGCAGGGTCAGCATTGACTGGATTGAGATTGATGTACGGTATAATAAAGGTATAGGATCATTCATCTTTATGCCACGAACAGTACTAGGAAGTCACGGATCAGATTTTGCCCGATCTTGGGGAAATGAAGCATCTCACCGCTTCCTTCCAGTGTTTTCAAAATGAATGTCAAGCCTAAAAAGTGCACTGCAATTACCTCTTGGTAATAGATCATTTTCATGTAATTAGCTGAGGTTTGGAGATATTAGTTTGTAGCTTACCACAATACAGTTGTACAGTTACAGTTTACCACTATAATTTGGTATTGAGGTACCAAAGCTGCAGGCTACAAAGGGATCTAGATGGACCCAACAGATTTTGAGTTTTTGCGTATTCCATTGTAGTTAGGGTTACACTCTCTGCCGTTCATCTTTTACGGTTAGTGCTCTCATCTGTCTGAAGACCTTCAATAAATTTTAGAGATCACTGTTACAGCTGGAGTTTCAGATTTTGCTGTATCTGTTGGGTTAAGGCGGTATTTGTGGTATAGTCTGCAGAGTGTCTGGCTGGACTTGTTTTTCAGGCAGATTGAACAACAGCTTCTCTCATTCCTCTGCTGTGGGCGTTTGGCCTGGCCAGCTAAAAGGCACTAGTAGCAGCTGGACAGGACATACTCTGTACTCCATCGATGACCGAGGGAACATGGCTGGAGAGGAGGGGGAGACAGGAGCGCGGGGGAGACAGGCGGACAGACAAGGTGACAGAAGACACAAAGCTGTGTCAGGGCCAACAGCAGGTTTTTTTCTTCTGGAACTTTTTTCTGTCCATTGAGGGCGTCAGCTGATGGTAAAAGCATATGTGATGGAATTAGAAGAACAATTGAATGAGCGATGAAGGCTTTTGTCTGCTATGTGTCATCTTAACGGTTGATTTTAAAGGTTTATAGGTTATGTTATAAGTTCATAGATTCAGATTATCATAGTGAAACAACTCTATGTCCTCATAGCTCATGATTGAGTCATTTGCAGTGAAAGTGTGAGTCCTCTCTCAACCTGATCTAAAAAAGCAAACATAAATTAGTGAATTTATTGATTCTAAAAGATTATTTGACAAAACACAAAATATATAAAAAATAAAAGTCTAAATCCTCACATTATTTGCTCCTACAAGCTGCAGTGTTCACTACACCCCACAATCCTGAATTATTGGATGGATCGAACCAAAAACTGTGATATTCTTATGGAATTACCTGTAGTTAAAGCTGCTATAATCAATATGTTTTATTATAACAATGGATCAAATGACTATGTATTAGCATACAACCATGTAGTTTCCCTCAGCTCTATGGCTGCTCTAGACCCAAGAAATTCTTAGTCGACCAACACTCATTTGACAGATCTGTAAATTTGAGTTTCTCTACAAAGAATCGCACAAAAGCACCACTTTAAATGGTGGTAAGAATGGCACCAGAGGAACGACCACAGCATCATAAAAATCAGAAGGGCTGTTTTCTTCTTCCTCTCGTCCGCAACATAGTGCTCAGTGGTAGTCATGGGAAAGGGAAGTCATCAAAATCGTCTGGAATCATCTTCTGTGGACAATCTATGAAAAATATCATAAAAGAAGCCTATAGCTGGTATTTGTTGAGATTTCTTGCTCTGGAGCAAAGTAGCTGACACTTACCACTCTTAGGCTCAGCAAAAACAATAGCATGAACCTTTGAATGCCCTACTTTTCTATCCATTTGGTACTCTTTTCCCCCACATGTCCTCCTTTTCTGTTGTATTTTTAAGCAATTTTAAAAAAGATCAGACCATTGCCCAACGTGTAGTGTAATCTTTTGGCAGTCTCCCAGAAAGAACTACGTTTTTCTTTGTTTGTCTGGCAGTTGTTTGTTATTCTCCATGTGTGAGGGGAAAAAGTGAGTTGGAGTGCCCTCAGACGTGTTTGTGGGAGTGAGGTTTTGATGACATGGTTAGGCTTCGGTCCTTTGGGAGGAAGAGGGAGGGGGGTTTAAGCGGGGGTTGAAATATTGATGCACCACAGGTTTTTGCCATTAAGCCTGGTCCTTTTATCGCCATAGAAAGACCTTGCCATGCTTTAAAATATGTATGCTCCCAATAAGAGTTAATCTATCTGGGCTTGGAGTGATTCACAAGCAACAAGAGACAGCAGAAAGCTCAGGTTGAGACATCTGTCAAAGGCTCGGGATTTGTCTCAAGAGACAAATATGGTAACAATAAGGCCTATGTTTTTTTTTCTCTCACAACAAGCAGAGGTTAGCTATGCCATACATAATCTCTGGCTTTATGCTGATGGAACATAGGCTTATTGGACAGCACGGAAAGAGAAAACAATAGCTATGTGTTCTGAGCAAAAAAAAAAAAAAAAAAACTTTTCCCCCTAGCTGTACCCCGCTGTTGAGGCACCGTGTTTTTTGGAGTCAGTTTAACGTTGTTATCTAACTGTCTTTCACTCAGACTTTAATGATTTCCAAATGTTCCATCTGATTGCTATTGGCAGCATTTGCGTGTTTAGCGTGATGTGTTTGAAATGTGAGCAGGCCTTGGCTGGCACAAGGCTGTGGGGTAAAAACACAAGGTCTGACCCCGAGAAAAAACCTGGCTGGCCGTGGAAGTTCTCATCGTCTACATGACACCCTAATGGAAACGAGCTGTTCGGTGCCTCGCGCAAAACCTCAGCGCTGGGGATTTGTGCCACCCTGACTTCATCTTGTGTATGTGCGAGTTACACCCTGGATGTGATTAAGTGGGTCATGCAGATCTAAAAATGTAAAGGAAGCTTACACCATAGCTTGCTAACCACCTGAAAGCTTGTGGCTGAGAGTGAAGTTCCGTATCACGCAAGAGCAAATGTGGATGTCAAGTGCCATCCTGTAAACATCGGTGAATCTTTGTTGAAGTCAAGTAGCCCAAACGTTCACAGATCACTGAACTGTTCATTGCAGCTGACTGTGCCGTAGACAAAACACTGACAGAGAGCCGACTGACTGAGCTTCAGTGTCCGCACACCCCGCTGAGTGCTGCTTTGCTTGATCGACCGGGTTCAGTTACTGTTTTTTTGCAGTCGTGGCTGCTGTGATTGAAATGAGAACACCTACTAGAGAGGAGGACTGCAACTAAGGATTATTTTCATTGTCAATTAATCTGTCGATTGTTTTCTCGATAAATCAATTAGTTGTTTGGTCTATAAAATATCAGAAAATGGTGAAAAATGTCTATCAGTGTTTCTGAAAGCCAAAGATGACGTCTTCAAATGCCTTGTTTTATCCACCACAACACAAAGATATGCAGTTCACTGTCATGGAGGAGTAAAGAAACCAGAAAATATTCACATTTAAGAAGCTGGGATCAGAGAATTTTTCCTTTTTTTTTAAATAGTCAAACCGATTAATCAAATATCAAAATAGTTAGTGATTAATTTAATAGTTGAATCGTTACAGCTCTAGAGAGTGAAAGAGAGATAATAAGTGCCAATCCCTTTATGCTAGTAGTGCACCACTACTATGGAATTTCATGGCTGATAAAGATAACTGATAATTAACAGCTACCGATAACATTACTCATACAATTGCCAATTCCCAGCGTCAATACGGTTTTTGAAAACAAGTTGGAGTCATCACGAAGAAAGACAATTTTCACAGACATTGTTCTTTATTTTTTCTTCTCTGCACCAGTTTAGCGTTTCATTTATTTAACATTGTCAGACTGTCTTCTTTATTCCACGCATTCCTCTTCCTTGTCAAAATCTGGCGCCTACATTACCCGCAATGCAACTGGACTGCCGACAGTCCGGTTGGAGATTTGAGTTGTGTTGTGATAGTAGCAGCCCTGAGTCGCTGGCCTCAAGCAGAGATGAGGAGGCTACAGAGTTTTGGTAAGATCATCTCTTTCTGAAGCGTGATTTATAGGGTCAAGGTGACGTCACACAATCAGACGCAGTCTTTTGCAGGGGTTCCATGCGGCAGGTTTTTGCCTGTCCATGCACATGCATTTTTTTTTAACTAGACGGACGCAGATGGGTGGAGAAAATGGAGAATTTTGAGAATGTCTATTTGCAGCAAGGAGAAACAAGCACGGAGTATAAAAGATTCAAACATTTCGTCATCACAATTCCACGTCAGCTCATGTCCATGCGACCAGAAAGACAAAAAGGACTTCTGACGTTTGTTGCAACAAAGAACCTCTGACATGTGACCTTTTTAGAGCCCTTTGCAACGGCTGTTTTTGCTCATTTAAGTTTTGTGATACCAATCAGATACACTGAGATGCTCTGCACAGTATGACATATAGAGAGTTGGACAGTGTGAACTGGATCATTAGTATAGTGCTGACCATGCTTTGTACAGGATCTTGTCACATCGCCAAGGCAACGAGTAAAGGCTAAAGCTTATGGTTAGTTCCAGTCTTTACAAGACCGAGAATGTAAAGTCTGGATCTCCTCCGAAGTGATTAAAAAAGGTCAAATTTGAACAGTCAAGGAAAGTAAAAACGGTTGAAATTGCCTGAAGAGAATTATAATTGGACTGCTGAGTGTTGATTATATGTCTCACATGTAACCCAGCTTAGAGGTGGTCAGACTGAGACACGCTACATTGTCCAGAGGAAAAACCTTCATTATAGAGGACTGAGGAAAAGTGCATTTGCACAATTGTTCTGTTTATGTACAATGTGGTGGTACTAGTTGCTTTCTAGAATGAGGACTTACTGAACTTACAACATACATACTGTACATACATGTTTTTCTAAGTTCTACGTGTTGAAAAGAAGACAAATGACTCTTATCTGGAGTAGATCATTACGACCATGGGACATTACTGTGTACACTAAGAAAGAGCCTTATTTACATAAATAAGTCCACATCATGTGAGACATAACGTTTGAATGTGCATTACTGTAGCATTTTGATTCATACAGCATTCTTCTCTTCACTGCAGGGCCGTTGTCTCGCAGCCCATGTGAGCTGCTGCCGGTGGGGATGGGACACCCGGTGCAGGCCACGTCGAGGAGCTTCACCGCCCTGTCAGGCTGCGCGAGCAGAGGCACCACCAGCCTCCCTCAGGAGGTCCACATCATCAACCTGAGAGGACATGTTGCAGAGGGACTAGACAACACCCCGGCTGAAGTGAGTCATACTGAGTAAAAGTTATATTGTCTACCACCATAATTAACTCCTCAATAAAAACAGTCAAGATTAGACTTTGAACTGAAATAGTTCACAGGGAAGCATTCAACAATTCTCTAAACCCATATTTACTATCAGTATAAGCAGACAGTTTGTATTGCTTTTTCACATTACTAATGTAGTCCAGTGAGAGATGATCTGTCTTCCACGTCATCTCATCTTCTGAGGACTTTATTGTTCAGCCTGGTAAAGAGTGCAAGATCTGCTTCACTTACTATTTCCACTGCCCTTGTTTGCTCTATTTTTAACCAGTGACTCTGATAATGGCTGTTAGTCCTTTTCCCGTTTGCTTAGAGGAAGCTACGTGCCCAGAGCGAGGTGGGAAAAGCCCGGTCACACTAGAGTGGCCCAGTGAAGTTCATCCACAAAATAGGCGGCACTAGAGGCTTGTTGACTTTGGATTATCGCAGGGCTAATTGGTAAATTATTCGCTTGCAAGACAGGAACATGCTAATGTTTGTTCCAAGATTCTTTCTATTTTCTCTATACTGCCCCGTTTACTCCCCCTGGCATTTTGTTTTCAGGTCAGAAAAAGCCCTCTGAGCTAGCAAGCCTTTTTACTGTTTATTTTGCAAACTCAATGTTGCGGTCTCTAATGGGACAATAAATTGGTACATGGACTCCTCTGTTAACTGCCTCTTTTGTGGAGCAGTTAATACTCTAACAGATGAGGGTTAAGTAAATAAAAGTGAATGGTGCAACGCAGCTTATTAAGCTGTGATACTCTCCTCCATTTTGAACTCTACGATTCTCCGTTCCCTCAAAGGCAGCACTGTCAAGACGGCAACTAGCCATGTTTCTATTCATGTATTTTTATGTGCATTTCGATTTTGGATTAAGCTGTATGGAAATGGCAAAATTCGATAAAACTTCCTCGATTGCGCAAAAAGGTTTTTACACTCACTTGAGGTGGTTTTTGCCATTGTCGAAAAAGAGTTGATGCACTTAATGGAATATGGAAACGCATTTGCTAAATACATTATGACGTACCGAACATTTAACTCACATGACTGATCATCTGTTTCTGCTGTCGGCGTCTTCCCGGATATATATTTCTTTGTCTCCGGGCAACATGAAACCTGACCAGTACTAGCTGACATGAAAGAACAATTAAAAAATTGCCAAATTTAAACAAAACCCTGAAGACTTCTCTCCATTTTTCTATCACACATGGGTTAGATGGCCAAGCCGACTTGTTTTGTTTCCGGTTCGCAACCTCTACTTCTTCTTCTACTCTGTTTACTGGCAGATTACAGTCATGCGTAGCCTTGAGCACCAACTTCTGACCAAACTATGCAGCCTACATTATTTGCTCCAAACCAGTAGATGGAAACGCGCCTAATTCGTATTTCTTTTTTCCGACATTTCAAAAATCCTCTTAAAATTCACTTAACATTTGAAAGGAAACACGGCTATTGTTATTGGAGGCTCCGGTTAAATACACTTGTTCTAAACCTCATGATCAGATGGGCTTACCTTAGCTAACACACAACTTTCTAGAGAGTGAAAAACAAGACAGTGATTAGTCAGTCATTTAAATGTCTGCACAGAGGGATTTTCCAACCGCTTAATCAAACTGTCAGCACATCTACTGATAGTCTTCCAAAGGGTGGTGGCGGTTTCTAAACCACTCCCTCTCCTCAGGTGCTGTATAGCTTGTCTCACGGCAGGACTCCTCAGAGTTATAGCCATAATTTAAAGATGAATCACGGGCCCACGGCCTTTGAAAACGCTGTCCCACGTTCCCATACCCCCCCAGTCACGGCAGTGTGAAAAGCAGCATGTATGGACTTGCCATTGCAGTTTTGCTGCTGATGTAGGCTTAATTGTTGCCAAGGTCAAATATACAGAAGCACAGTGTGTGCGAGTATGCTGCATCAGCAGGTTAGTAACGAAATGACTCTCTGGTTTCTGCGGCTGAGCTTAAATGGTAGTGTTCTGTGGTCATAACAATGAGAAGGATTTGTCTTTTGTTGAAATAATCTCATGTTTACTCTACACAATGTAATGTTGAGGAGTTAAAGCAGTTACAGGGCTTCTTTTACATTTGAGATTTGACGGATGTTTTGATTACAGTCTTTGACATTATGTAGGAGTGAGGAGGAGGTTGTTTCAGCATTGCCATCACAATGGATTCTTCCTATTGCAAAAGACACATTGCAAAGGATGTAATGTAATAAGACGGGCTGCCAAAGTTAATGCGATAATAATGCGTTAACGCAAATTCGTTTTAACGCCACTAATTACTTTAACGCATTAATGCAACTTGCAGTTTTAAGGTTGTTGCAGGCTCAGTTTTAAAGCTGGACTGAAGATCCTGGCATCATATGAAACTAGAAAACCCCATTGGTAGCAACAATGTCATACCAGCTTGTTGAGGAGGTTAAATAACGCTCCAAACGTACACTAATTTTAGTGAGGAAAGACTGGCATGACCATTTTCAAAGGGGTCCCTTTACCTTTGACCTCAAGATATGTGAATGAAAATAGGTTCTCTGGGTACCCACGAGTCTCCTCTTTACAGACATGCCCACTTTATGATAATTACATGCAGTATGGGGTGAATCATAGTCAAGTCAGCACACTGACACACTGACAGCTGTTGTTGCCCGTTGGGCTTGAGTTTGCCATGTTTCTGGAAAATATTTGTCATTTATTGTGCCGTTAATTGATTTCCAGTAATATACATTTTCATAAAGCAAATATTTTTCCACTCCCATGTTGATAAGAGTATTAAATTCTCAACAAATCTCTCTTTAAGGTACATTTTGAACAGATAAATAATGTGCGATTAATTTGCGATGAATTGCGATCAACTATGGACAATCATGTGACTAATCACCATTAAATATGTTAATCGATTGACAGTCCTAGTAATAAGGCAAATTAGGCCCAATGTTTAAACCATTTTGCCCTGCTGGTTTCTGCTTTTGCATGCTGTCTGCACATTGAGTAACCAGTTGCCTTTTATGGGACAGACTGTTCAGTGTAAGACAAAGTCCATACGGTACAGATTTTTGACGTAAAGAATTTTTTTCTGTTTTTAAACTTGTTCCAACAAGGACACTTCAGAAAGTCAAACAATCTGAACCATATTTTTTATTGAAGCTGTAACAACCCTTGAAACTGGTTATCTAAATCTTATTTTCACTTGCTCTCAAGAGACCCTTCTGCTGGTAGTGATGGAGCAAATAATGGTTCAAGAATACAGTCAACTGACAAGGTCTGATTGTAAAAGGGATTCTTGGATGCCTTTGTTTATTTTATCCAAATTTAATATTTTTTAGTCTTCTACAGAGTTTATTTATTAGGATTTAAAGCAGAGGGATACGTGGGTAAGTGAACTTAAACAAATTTGGACATGCATTTATTTTACATTGTTAATTGTATTCTTTCTTACCAGATGTATAGAATAATTAGCTCTGTAAGTGACCACTCACAGCATAGCTGTAATAGATAGTCCAGTAAAACCTTCTGTGAAATCCATCTCTTCGCATCAATTTATCCAGCTGTTGGTAACCCGTCACCTCCATGGTCAAGTGAGGACTTTTGCGGAGGAGGCAGACATCCAGCTGTCTGTTCCTCTGCCTACAGCCTTGGCTGCTGAAGGTCACTCCAGCTCTGGTGGAGATTAGGTGGCCCGGGAGAAGCTCGCTTCGTGAGTGATGAGATAACATCACCACTCCCACTCTGGTCCTTGATTGCATTTGCACCTGGATCGTGGGCACAGATTGGCCCGTTCGGACGCAAGTGCTTAGCCTTCGTCAAGACTGCGTTGGAGGGCACACAGTGCGTCAGACTGCGGTCTCATTGACACAATCTGAACCTGATCTGTGATCTTTCGTGACAGGAGGAGGTGATAATCCAGTGGAAAAAAAGGAATTACAACTTAAAACAGAGGCGATCTTAAAATGATTAACATCTTTGGCCACATTTGGGCAAGGATGCTCTCACCAAAGAGGCTGTGAAAAAGGACCACAGTGCTTTTTTATTGTTTATCCTTGACCAATGCCAGTCTAAAGCAGGAAACATATTCCTCATTTCTGAAGCAAAGTGAAAGCAATTCCAGTTGGAAGTAAGGACGTTGATCTTTTCCAGTGGAAGGTTTCTTGAGCTTACTTCCTAAAAAACAAACCATAAACCTCCACAAGCACTTCTCTTAAAGGGATAATCCATTTAAAATGAGTTTTGAATATCAAATAGTAACACCTTTAGGCTTGAAAGGTGGCTCTGAAAAGTTTATAGCTTGTTCCTTTGCATAGGAAAAGTTACAAGAGTCACAGTGGATTCCAACAGCATCCCAGTTTCATGGTGAAACATGAACCCACATAAAATTCTCAAACCACTCTTGCAGGATAATCACTTCTCCTCTGTCCATCTGTGTGCTCAGTTTGTGCAAGTCACTCCTATTTCTGCTAAATTATGGCTATGTATACAGCTGAATTTGTTGCCAGTGTGTATTTTGTTGTTTTAGGCTTAAGATATTTTTGGTAAAGTGGGCCCGAGACCATAAGGAGTAACCTCTTTGGTGAATATAATGAATTCAAACTTGAATGTTAAATTGAAGTTAGCCTCTGAGGCCTTTAAAGGGCACCTTCTTAAAGGGATAGTTTAACATTTTTGGAAACACGTTTATTCACTGCTGTTGTCAAGAGTTAGATGAGAAGATTGATATCACTCTTGTGTCTGTTTAGCACAAAGACTTGAAACAGCTACTCTGGTTCAGTGCAAAGGTAACATCCCCTCCAATACCAGCACCTCTGAAGCTCATTAATTAACACCATAATCTTGTTTCATTTTTTATCCATACAAAAACATGTTGAAAATACAATGTATCCTCATTCAACGGTTCGTATGATATCTTACGAAAAGTTATTCCTCATTGTTGCGTTTTTCTACGAATGTCCAGCAACACATGACGCATGTGTAATTTTCCGCTCTACTACTTGTTTAGGTTTAGGCAACAAAACAACTTAGTTTAGGTTTAGGCAACAAAACTACTTAGTTAGATTTAGGCAATAAAACTACTTAGGTTTAGGAAAAAATCGACTTGGTTAGATTTAGGCAGCAAAACGATTCAGTTAGGTTTCGGAAAAGATTGTGATTTGAGTTAAAATACCTCTGGAAGTGGCGTAACTTAGGTATGGAAATTACGTGATAAATAAATCAATGTTGATCTCTGGTTTCACACGGGATATGAACATCGGTCTCCTGGGCAAAAGTCTGGTGTTTTTGACTCACCTATCCACCCTGACCTCCTCCCTACACGACTTTGTCGTTATTTATACTTCCTGGTTCACAATTACGTGGATTACTTACAAATTGATTTTGTGGGCTATATATAAACTACAGTGCAGTACTTGTCATAGGTATAGCTACGAACCGGGGTTTGAGAACAGCCTGAAAAAAGTGTGAAAACAACACATTGTGGTTTCACAGGGGGTAGCTTGGTATTTAGTGTAGAGACACAAGAGTGGTACGTATCCTCTCATCTACATCTCATCAAGAAAGCAAAAAGGGTATTTACCAAAATGTTGAACTATTCCTTTAATTTTTTCGCTGTCAGATTTGGAAGCGTCCAAATTGAGTTCACTCTCAGTAATGGCTCTTTTTCCGTGTTTGCATCCTTTGCTTAGTTATTTCCAAAGTCAGCAGAGAGGTGCCTGGTCAGTCTGTGAGTATGTAGATTTTCTCCTCCTCACCTCTGCTGATGGGAGAGAGGAAGTGGTGTCTGGCCCACAGAACAGACTGTATTTGGATGTTTGGAGCAATGGCCTGCAGCACAAGAGGTGCCTGTGGCTGAGCTTTGGCTGTGCTGGACTGGCTGTCTGGGTTGAGGGGGCTGCTGGAGAACACGCTGTGCCCCAGTGACTCCTTACTAAGTATCTGCAGAGCCAAGCCTTGACCAGGTAGGGCAATAACTGTGCTGTTGCACATGGTGTGTATGTGGACTAATGCGGACAAAGGGGATCACATGGTCTATTTGAGACAGTTTTACACACACAGGCACACACACATCCTGCAGTTACAGTACAACGTGTGAGGCCTGCTTCACATCTCTTTCACATCCACGTGTGAAAGTCGCGGCTCGCAGTTTGTCCATATTTCCAGTGAAGACGTGAGAGCAATGAATTGTTTCCTGTCTGCACCAGTGAACCCATTCAGTATGGGTATTAACTAAAGGGCTATGAACTGTTATCCACAGAAAGAAATGCACAGCTGGACCTGACTCAGAATACACACTCTGGCTGCTGGCCAATCTACACACACCACAGCTGAGTTATTAAGTGCAACAGAACACCTCAGTAGTGACTGCGCATAGTGCTTCGTCTGCTCACATTCACAGGGCTGGCAGTCAGCGTAGAATAACACAACAGAAGGAGAAAATATGCTAATCATTCATTCAAGTAGCCTGAAGCTTGAAATACCCACAATAATATTTTGGATAGTATTCTAGTGATGTACAAGCCATGTGCTCAGATCTGCAGGGGTGAAAGTGTAGCAGCCCGTGCTTGATTGAAAGAAGTTTGATGTCGTATGATTGAATTTCCTTTTATTGTTGTGGATGTATCCATAATAAAAGTGTGATGTTTAGAGCCACTTGCATTTAATACAGGTGCTGCTGATTTAAAATAACAAACAGCTGTTAGGCTCTTGTATCAACATGAAATAATGAATTTGGAAATTGGTTCGGTCTCCTGAACAATCAGTTTAATGATGCAAAACCCTGATAAAGTCAGAAATTTACATCGTCATTTGTAATGGTCATGATGGGTTCAGTCTCATTTTACTTTTGCCTCTAGTGCAGTATACTCAACGTTATTTCATTTACGTTTTACCAATGTCTCAATTCAGCTGGTCAAATAGTTTATATATAGTTGCTTTACGACCAAATACTTGAGAAATGTATGACATTCCCATCGGCCTCAGCTGCACGCTAACATGCTAGACTAAGGCAGTGAACATGGTAAACATTATACTTGCTTGACATCAGCATGTTAGCATTGACATCAAAGAGTTTAGAAGCAAAGAGACAAAACTCCAGTGTTTTTTTCAGCCACTGCCGCCATCTTGGACTGAAAACACTTATCATATTTATAATATTTTATTGTTCAACACAGGCCATTTCGGTAAAATGTGACGAAAGAAAAGAAATCATTTTGTTTTACTTTTGTATGTTACTTTTTAGACGGACGTTTTACTGGCGTCCAGTAGTCGCTTTCAGTCCAAAATGGCGGAAGCGTAGCTTTGCTGCTGCTTGGTGCTGATGTTGCAATGGAACGAACAATTGACTTTCACTTCTTTGCAATATCTGTTTTTTGTTGTCTATGTGAGCATGTTAGCATGCCGATATTAGCATTTAGCTCAAAGCCTAATTACAGCATGACAGAGCAGCTAGCTGGGCTGCAGACTCTTGCTAGAAAATTTGTCTTGTTAGAAACTGATTTCAGTGAGTAGTTTAGGAGAAACGTAAAGTATCCAGAAGAGTTTTTCTTGGTGCATTGGTCCCTTTGCGTCAAGAACTGAGGGCACTTGTCCGTCCTTTATTTTTGAAATCTTGAAATGACACCCACCCCAGACAATGCCCACTAAGCATTGCCAGACCACAATGAGGGAGATTTGTCGGCTGGCTTTATTTGGTCGGTTTGCAATTTCAAACCAACAATTTTTCTATCAAACATACTCTGGATTTTTACTCAACGATTCTTTTAGACAGTGGGCTGTTTGTTTCATAGATTCCTAACTCTCCCTTTCCATAAAATGACCAGTACTGAGACTGACACTGGCTCGCTTGGACAATCTTTTTTTTTTATTAAAGTGTTATTCACATTTGTCTGAAAAAAGAGTGATGATTTCCTCAGCTCCAGTGGTCCTGATCAAAGTAACAGAAGCCCCTTTTCTCTCTTATACCCATGTGGGCCTCTAAATAAAAGACAGGCCAGGCTGAGAGCCAGTACGCTGGAATAGGGACTAGTAAAGTGACTGTTCTGGGCTGGCAAGTCACAGTAAAGCATGTAGTGCCAGGTTGGGGCTTTGTTTGTAATAACGGTAGAATCATTTTCACAAAATTCAATTAGGTTATATAAGAAACATGTAATCTTCTAGAGCAAGAGGACAAATGAGAGTTACAGTCCGAGGAAGCTGTGCGTAGACTAGACTTGCTGCTGAAATTTCATCCAAGCTTTAAACCCCTCGGGATTTTGAGGCCAAATATCTTTTTGTCGGTTGACTGTTGACCTGAAGGTGTTGGTGTTTTGCCACGTTAGTTCTACCAAAACAATGACCTCATACTGAGGTGTTCTTTTCTGCTCCCCCTGCTTTGGTTCAACGGTGTAGGTATCAGGTTTGAACATTTTTCCACATGTTCCTTCTGTCACATGTTAAAGTGGCCTTTTGCACCCTGCGAACAAATCACCTCCACCACATGTGCGTTGCCGCAGAGCTCAGCACTATGGCAGTCACCCAGTAGTTCCCCAGTCGCTGCAAACTGTGGAGCAAAAAGCAAGCAGCTCAAAACAAGAGGCCTGTCTGGGTACAGTCGGGTGATAGGGTAGAAAATAAACATAAGGGGCCGGTGATATCTGCAATCTGCCATCTTTCTCTAATCAGCTTACCAAAGGCAAACATCAAACACAGCCACTGGCTCTGAATCAGGGTGAGGCAGAGCAGATGATTGTTTTATCAGCTGGAATTCGCAGATATCTTTGACTGTATGAGTGACTGGCTGGAGGAGCTCACCAGGCACAAACAGCTGGCGAGAGCACAGCGTCAGATAAGAGGAGAGCTCACACACGAGACAAACTGCACACACGAAGCAAGCAATGTTTTTATTTAAACTTGCTTTTGAGGCTTATCGTATGTCATAACAGTCATACAGTTTTTGTTCACTAGGACAATTTTTTTTTTCCCTGGGAGTTCTACTGATAAAGGTGGAACATCCAAAGTCACATAGTTACATAGGAAGTGCTTGAATCACAAATGGGACTTAGCAAGGTATAAAAAGATCAGCAAATGAACTGGCTGTGTGGCATTTGAAATTGAAGTGATATTACAAACCATTATTTGCGCCTGTGTACACAGATATTACCAATGAAATCACAGTACCGACATCGTCAGTTGGAACCAAATATTCTCACTCTGGAGTAGGGATGTCACGAGAGGCAATACTTCGGTACCAAGTTGATGCCAAAATTCTTCAAAACGTGATGATACTCGTTTTTTTTAACAGTACAGTAGAGGTACCGTAGGTACCGGTGACGATAGAAAATTTCCCTGATTATGCTTCATTGTGAACAACAAGTCTGTGTTGACAGGTGGAGAGCCAGTAACGTTAGCTGTTAGCAGCCGGTGGGCTCTACAGTCCTGCTTGACTAAATAACGGAGCTAACAGTTAATGTTAACGGAAGCTGCATCGAGTTACATTATGATGCGATCAAGCTCTAGTCAGTAAAAATGATTGGGCGAAGGTAAATTCTAACGTTATCATGATGTGTTCAAATATAATATTGTAAAATGTAGTTATTGGCGAGATCATCGAGGGTTAATAATTGCTGATTAATTAATTAACAAATTAATTAATAATTGATTTGCAAAAAACAGTATGCAGGAGGATTATATGTCGAAGTATATAGGCTTTATTTATTTATTTATTTGAATTGGATATCGAGAATCCTGGAATTTCATTGGTATTGGTATTGACTACAAAATTTCTGGTGTTGTGACATCCCTAGTCTGGAGAAAACTAATGTAGGGGGCACTATCAATAAATATAAATCAAATAAATAATACATCTTTTTGGAAATTTTGTTTTGCAAAAATATATTTTAATTTCCGTTCGACTTTAATCTAATCAGAGCGTTATCGTGGTCTGTCCTCCTGACCCCGTCCCCCCCCTGCCTAGACGCCGTATTATTCTCCTCAGCATGTCCTGCCACTCTGCCATATCACTCAGAGATTGCTATCCAGAGGTTCCGCCTCATTCTGACGTCTTTCCAGGCTGCCGTTCTTGCAGTTCGGCGTTGAGCTGAGTGCAGACTGATTACCATCAGGCTCCAGGTAGCATCCCCATCGCACTCAAATATGTGGGTGGCACTGATAAGAGCGGTCAACAGGTTTTGGTCCTGCTCCCCCCTTCCCTCTGTACACCCTCAGTGATCCAGAAAGAACCAAGATCCAGATAGACAACACACACGCACGCACATACACACGCATCAGATAACACAGTGGGATTGGTCCCAGGCGGTGTGTCGTTCTCCTCTTGGAGCCGTGACTTTTCAGCTCTTAGCCAGAGCTCTTTGTTTTCAACTTTTGCAGTGTTCCAGGGTTTAGCAGGCAGAAGTTTATCTATCCAGCTTAGTGTTGTTTATTGTTATAATTTTGGATATTGATCTATTTTAAATGTCTCCTATTTAAAGCCGCCCTCCAGCCAGTGTTACTTCCTGTTTTTCGTTTCTTTGTCAAACAGAGAAACAGACCAGATTGCATCGTTTTTCAACCCAGTTTAGATGAAACCAGCTACAGTAGCTTGGAAAACAGCTAGCTATATGGCACTGAATCTGATTAATTTAGTGTTTATCAGACCACAAATGAGACATTAATTAGCACAACACACGACTCTCTCTCACTCGTTCTCTCATTTACCATCTCCTCCTCCTGGTGAGGCGGCCGCTGCTGCTGCACCGAGGAGCCGCACCACCATACGCCGGCCACAGCGCACTACAGGACGCTGTTTGAAATGCAGTTTCGGAACGTTTCGGTACATCTCGAAACTGCATTTCAAATGGCGAGCAGCGTGTCTATGATCCGTCCTGTGGTGTACTATGGCTGGACACAACACTGGCGTACGGCATCGGCTGCTTTCTGTTAATTTACCTCCAGTAGGAGACGGTAAAGAAGAGAGCCAGTGAGAGAGACAGCACGTTGCGCTATTTGATCCTGCCGGTGGGATTTTGTGTAATCCAATGCATTGATTGCACACACATATGCCATTGTGAAAATAAACAACACACTAAACTAAGGTGGAGGAAACTAGAAAATAAAATGAAAACCTGCAGTTAGCTAATGCAATATGTGAGGCTGGCTAACTACACCTAATTAAGTTAGCTAACTAACCAGAAAGACAAACAGACAGAAAGACAGACAGAGCACAAAATTAAGTTATTTGTCTAAAAAATGTTGGCCGTGTGGCTAATCAACATTGTCAGGAAATCATTCAAATAAATATGAAATATCACAGAAAAGCCAAAATACACTGGAGGGGGGCTTTACAATATGCAAGTTGTTATTCTGACATTGTTCAGCAAGTCTCTGTTTCATGTCATAATACGCTGTGCTTTCTTTCATTATTATTTCCTGGGAGGGAGAGTGTGTTCCTAGATTAGACTACTTTTTTGGCTAATTAAAGGATGTTTTGGGTTTTCTCTGAATCAACAGGGATCATCAGGCGCTTAATCAGCTCTGTCAATAAAGGAAACTGCAAGGACACTGAGCTGAGCTGATACTGAGCCCACACTGCAGGGCTGGATACACTGTCGGGGCCGCAATATTGTGAAAGTATCGCATTACAACGTTGATGCACGGTGTTTAGGAAGCGCACTTGAAACCCACTGTGATTTGCTTGGCTTGAAAAGGTCATGCAATTGCTACCACATGCTCAAGACAGGACAAACAAATCACCCGTTATAATTACAGTGTCACGGACATCAGTGCGTTCTAAATCTAACCATGTGGCTTTGTTATACAATAAAGGATGGTGTGTGATTCATCATTCGGTTTCCAGTTGGCGCTATTTTTGTTGTTGAAGCTGATTTAGAGTTGTATTGTTTCTTTTTTAACATTTCCATTGTTTACACACGCTACCATCACCACTACTGGTATGCCCAGTGACGGGCCTCCCGCTACAGCTGTCGTCCCTTGTGTGGAGTGTAATTTCAGTAACGCGATAGGTCTAGACAAGCCTCCATCCGTGGCTGCTGGCAAATGCGTCCAGTAACTGTAATGGACACTGGACATCCAAATCCCTGTGCCAGCCTCCTGATAATCAATCAGGCGTGGCCTCCAGTTCCCGGCAGACCCGTCTCCGCAGGGTCCCATGAAGGTAGCTGCAAGAGGGACAACTCAGCGCCACCTGATCCTTGCAAACACCATTATGAGAGGCACTTGGATGCCTGGTGTTTCTGCACCTCTTCTCTCCACACCCTGGCTGTGTGACAGGGTCTGTTGCCAGTCTTACCAAACCTCTTGACGGCAACTCCGTGGGCAGATGCACGCCAGCTGCTGCTGAGTGCTGATCATCACTTACATTGTGCAATCCAGCTCTGGTCAGAACTGATCTAGCGTATCACTGTTTACTTGCTAAACTTGAATAACAGCAGATAATAATTACCACCGTTTTCTCTTTTTCGCCATCAGTGCCTCTTGGCGCTTCCTCACTTCGGTGCTCTGTTTATGCCTGTGTTTTCAGGTGACTCACGTCTTCTGGAAGTGTTTCTGTCTGGGTTTAAAATTCCTCTTTCTTTTACAACTCTCTCTCTCTCACTCTCATTCTTCTTCTAACCTCTCTCTTCCATCTCTCAAAGCCGCCAGGGCCTCAAAGCCAAGCCAGGTATGATTATATCTTGGTTGTTGTTATTCTCAGAGGAGCGATGCATGCGCTTTTTCCACAGTCTGGACTAAGAGGGGAAGCAAATATGCAAAAAAAAAAAAAAAAAGAGAGCAGAGAGTCTCTGATCTGTTTGTTTGGATCACCATCCAGTTTGCCTCATAGATAACTGTTTCGTAATTTCTTCCACTCTCTTCTCTCCTAGGGACTTTTTAATGATTTGTGCAGCACTTTCACAGACCGCATCGCTAAATACTCGTGTGTGTTGCTCTCCTCCAGGGCTCACATCTGCGGAGGACTGATAATTAGGCTTTGATGCTTCGTGTTCACTCTGCCGGTGCTGTCGGTGTCTCTTGTTAAACGGCTTCATGCAGCATCACAGTGACAAGTCTTTGAACGCAGCGTATCTGCCAGGAGATAAAAATCACACATTACTGGAAAGAATAGATCCGTTCTAAGGGAGACAGGAGTCTGGCGTACAGTTGGCTTGCAGAGAGAGAGAGAGAGAGAGAGAGAGAGAGAGGGATATACAGAGCTGTATTTTTCATATCTTGCCTACTGACAAGATAATTGCAATTTTTCTGACCAATATGGAAATTTGAATGGTGATTATTGTCTATGAATTAAAACTAAAGGCCTGTATTTATGGTCTGCATCCTAGCAGCACTGAACAAGATACTGTGGGTTTGTTTGGGTTCAAAATCTTGGAAAGGTAATTTATTACATTTTTTTCAACTGCAAATTATGCGGTTTGTCAACATATTTACAGATAATTTATAGATACAGTTTTCACTCGGCTCATCTCAGAGCTTTCATTCACATATCTTGAGGTCAGAGGTCAAGGGACCCCTTTGAAAATGGCCATATCAGTTTTTCCTCGCCAAAGTTTAGTGTAACTTTGGAGTGTTATTCAGCGTTCTTCCCGCCACAATCTCTGAAAGACAGCTTAGCGGCCGGGCCCACCAGCAGGCCTTCGAACTGTTAAGAGGTTAATAGTTTATATAATAAAAGATTGATAAATGGCATCCGTATCAATATAATATTGCGATACTATGCTGTATAGATTTTTTTTCCCCCACCCTACTCGTTAGGTTATTGTTATTAATTGGGCATAGAGCCTATTTGAAAATTGCACTGATCCAGACTATAACATAAATGGTTTACCCCCCAGTCTAAAAGAGTACGGTGTAGTTTGTTGATTATTGATTATTGATTGTTGTTTTGTATTGACTGAAATAAAGAGTGTATGAGTGTAGAAAAGCATCGCACCACAAAAATGGTAATGGTTTCCATAACGATGTAGATCTCCATCTTGACAATATACACGCCTCAACCACATCCAAACAAATTATCGGCTTGAATGTTCTCTATGGTTCATATACTCCTAATATGAAACTGTCGGCACATTTTTAACAATCACCATCATAATTACAGATCGTTTGTTCCATTATTAGCTTCAATGGAACCCTAAGGGCTTTATTGTATTTGCCGAGAAAAGCGAAGGGCCAATATTTTTGCGAGCTGTGTTTGATTAAGTTACCGTAGGGGTTGTTTTAACATCTAACGTGAATCCTTATGGGTTGAATTAGTGATTTACAGGCTTTTAGTGCTGACACACAGGATGGGGCTAATATGATTAGTCTGGGAATACACAGGCGAGGAAGTTTAAAGAAGAGTGTCAGACAGACCACCGTACCATCTAGTATCACTTCTCATCAAGGCAAGAGAGAACAACTGAGAGTTTTTAACATCTCTTGCGTAATGGGAATGTTAGCAATTAAGTGAAGTTGTGCTTATCTGTAAAGAGCACGATGTAAAGTCAGATGCTTTCCTGAGATGAGTTTGAGCTCAGTTCACGCTCTGGTCATGAACCATCTGACTAGATTTGGCCCAAATGGCCCAGACAAGTCTAAAACTGGAAAACAAGAAAACAACATTTTAGGTCCCAAAACATTAAGTTTGTTTTCCCCGTCTCACTACCAGACTGTGAAAATCAGTTTTAATGGCAGTCTGAGAACCAACGGCGTAGTTGCATGCTGTAGAGATGGTAACAGGGACCCTTACTATTTTTTCCCTCCGCTAACAAAGACTCCACTGTGTGAAAGTTCAGATCCCGCTGAGGCTACATATCAGAGCTAAGCAAGTGCCTTTTAGGGAGAACACAGCGCGCCGTCTTTGTGAGTTTATCAGCAGAGTGAGTACATAAACAACCACAAAGCCTGATAAAGAAGAACAATCTACAGCACTGCAATTACACCGGGATAGTAACTGTATGTTTCAGTGAACACGAGAAAATCAAAGCTTTGACATTTGCACGGTGTAGCTGCGTGAAATGTTATCACGTGACGTGCTGTGAATTTTATCTCTTCCTCAGTATACACTTTGTGTGTGTTGTTCCTTTATGTGATTCCAATCCCTTTCTTTTGCCGTACCAGGTTGAGCTGCATCTGAAGCCGATCCAGTCTCTGCTGCGCCACCAGAAGCCGCTGGTTTTAGTGCTCAACTCCCCCCAACCACTGATCTGGAAGATCAAGACGGAGAACCTGGCCCTGGGCGTTCAACGTACCTTTCATGTGAGTCCAGCATCACCAAAAGCCTTTAAATCCTACTTCCTAAAACTGTGTATTCATTTCCTCGCGGGCTAAACCGTACCGCCATTTCAGTAGCATTCTTCTCTGAGGGATAGTGATGTACATTAAATGTGCAGAGGAGGCCTTTCCACACTCCACATGAGGCTTCCCATGATAAGGGTGCATTGTGGCGAGGCATTCATCTCTAGTCTGTATACACATACATCAGTTTCATCAGTGCGTGCTTATTTAGCTACAGCTGTGCACTCTTCTCAGAAGTGTGCAGATGCATTCTTAGCGTTTCCTTTCTTTTATGATAGTAAGATAATTGTGGAACTAGTTTTAGATTAGTACAAGTTTCATTAATATGAATACTGTTTGT
Source organism: Sebastiscus albofasciatus (assembly GCA_916701655.1). Classification (NCBI taxonomy): domain Eukaryota; kingdom Metazoa; phylum Chordata; class Actinopteri; order Perciformes; family Sebastidae; genus Sebastiscus; species Sebastiscus albofasciatus. Next base: position 10,965 of record CAKAOI010027392.1, on the reverse strand, counting down.
TCATATCAAATGACTCAGTATGTAATTGTGAGAGTTTTCACTTTTTAACCAAACTCTAAGCAGTATCACTCCCTCACATCGTGGTGTAAAATGTGTTTATGTGAAAAGATGTAACGTGCTTCGTCAGCATTATTCACACTCTATAACCACAGGGCTGTATCTCCACCCGCCCACCTCCCTCCCCTTACCCTCCCCCCGTTAACGGTCCTGTTGATAGCTTGGCAGCTGTTCAAATCAGACAGGGCGTATCCGTATACCACGAAAACCCTAACAACGGGGAATGTGTGGTAGCAAACACTGAACCACTAAAGCTCTGCTGAGTGAGGAGTTGATCCCTCACCTTCTAATATTTGCTGAAATCTTGAATGATATTGCCAACTTGTTTGTTAATAATGATGACGTTAATAGTTGCATTTGGTTTCCAATCTGAGGTGAAAGTGATCCAGATGTGTAACATCAGCAAGACACTCGTTCGAAAAATAAGTTGTCGTCACTGACTTAGAGAGACTATGGCTTTGTCCGGCTATGGCTTTGTCCTACTCACTATATAGTGGACTATAGTGAGTTTGCCATTTTCTAGTGTACAATGATGGTCACCAACAAAGCACTAGACGAGACGAACAGATGGACGAGAGGAGAGCTTCGCGATTGAGACAAATCCATGAGATGTGGCACGAAAATAATGTATTTAATGTGAGCAGAGCAGCACAACACAACACAAATGGCCACAAAGTACTTTGTATTTATTAATTTGGGAAAATAGGCTTATTGCCTCCACACTGACAACGGCAACGACAACGGACACTTTACTCCTTCGATTCTTACCTTTCACAATAAAAGCCCTAGACATATATGCTGCATCTCTGCCTACCAGGTGTAACTTAAATTCACTTTGAGCATTTCTCCAAGAGGCAACTCAACAAAATAGCTTGCAATAAGTATTTATCACAAAAATACATGTCAGTATTTATTATGGATAGTCTACCAGTTGATGTTGATCTGGCACGTTTTAATTGTGCGATGACATAATTAACGGTGCAGATTGACCCGAGTAGTGTCCAAAAGTGTTTTAGTTTTTTTCATTTTGCCACTGAGTTCACTATATAGTCCTCTACCTAGAACTCCCTGGGTACTGATAAGGGGCTAGTAACTAAGTGAATGATTTTGGACACAGCCGATGTAGCTTTTGCAGAACAGCAGCCACCGTGGCCACAAGTGGTAGTTACAGGACAATAGCACATTGATGTTGCTTTCATTTCCCAAGGCTCTCTTCTTGTTACTTTTCTGTGACATGCTGAAATGTAGTTTAACAGGAGCACAAGTAGAGAATAGTCATAAAACCAGCTAACTGAGTTATTAAGGTCAAGTTTGTGAGCATAAGCTAACATTAGCCGCCATAATCTACTAAGGCCGTAGAAGCAAAACTTTATTAGTACTGACTGGAGAAATTGTGTGTTTTATTGTCTGTGAATTGAACTGTTCATTTGTAAGAGAAGGAAAGTCTTTTTTTTTCTTCTTTTAAAAATTACAATGACTACGTTTACATGCACAAAACATTACGGCTTTTAGCCTTATTCCAAAAGAGACAATATTCCTACTAAGCTGTTTACATGGTTAATGAAAATGAATATTCTGTGCATACTCGATTAACGTAATCAGTGGCGCACTTGTTCGACCGTGTGAACATAGCCTCCTGATTTTATTCCTTTAAAAACCTTTTTTGAAAAGCTCGCCGTTGTGATATTTGTGCATATCTAAAAACCTGTTGATCTCCAAATCTTTCATAATGTTTAAAAGTCGGTGTGTTTCTCCTCCCGACCAGAAATGTGGGCTTTTCTTTTGAGCATATACCTCTGCAGACTGTCGGCTAGTTGGTTTGTGTACAACGCACAGAGCTGGCTGCAAACAGGCGAGAGGTCGTGTGTCGCAAACTGCCGTAAAAACCCAAGTAAGACGCATATTCCAAATGCGCTGTATACATGGCCAAAGAACACTCCTAAAATCAGAATAATATCAGCACATCTCGCATGTCTTCATCGAAAAGTGCTCCACTCGGAATAAAGCCTAATTCAGAACATCCAAACAAAACATGCTGTTCACATGATCCTTATCATTGTCAAATTCGGAATAATAGTGGAATGCTAGTGTGCATGTAAACGTAGTCATTGTCTCACTTTAAAATTGTCAACAATATCAAAATAGCTCCACAGAGTTCGGACCAGAGCACACATGGGGGAGGAAGAGGGATTATATCTCAGTGTAGTTGGAGCCAGGTCCCCTGGAGAGCCTGCCTTTTTTAGTAAAGGCACCAGGGGGCCGCTGGGAAACTTAATAAAAAAATGTAAAAATGGACTGCTTCAGTGCCCATGTTCAAAGCCTGTGTATCACATGAGAAACTCATAGTAAAATGAGACCCACAAGCCTCAGCCTTGGCTTAACTATACCGCCGTATATTGCCATGAAAACTTTTTTTTTCTTTGCCCTTATATGCTCTGAAGGCTTTTCTGTATTTTTGGCTTCCCAGAAGTAATCATTTTCAATTGTATGTTAACACCACAGCATTCTCCAAGAATGCAGTATCAGGTACACAAATGAGTTCCATATGTGATCCAGTGTTTTCTTGCTTACCTCTCAGGCGCAAAACATCCTGCCGTGCAAGCTAATGTGACACGGAGAAAAACATTCACGGATTGCAAAATCCTTGTGTTATGCACCGGCTCATCTATACCCACACACACATACACACACACACACACACATATTATTATTATCATTATATAAAGAGCTCCACTTACATATTCTGTTTGTCTCAGCCCCGTTGACGTTTAGAGCAGCCAGAGAAATAATATGCGTCAATCTAGACCATATGGAACTTTTTGAAGGCTTACAGTATCTGACATGTGACTTCAAGCAGATATATTAATAAATCATCACCTCTGCATTGAAACTGATTACTGTACACTAAAAAGGGTTGCATAGTTAAAGGAGAGGGTTCTAACATTCACTCATCTTGCATCCAAATTAATGTTTCTTTTAAGAAGATTCTTTGAGAAATTTAGAAAATCTGTAGTTCTAAACAAAACTTTTACGCATTTAAACTAGGGCTGTCAATCAATTGAAATAGTCAATCGTGATTAATCCCAAATTAATCAGACATTTTGTATTGGTTCAAAATGTACCTTTATGGGAATTTTGTCAAGTATTTAATACTCTTATCAACATGGGAGTGGGAAAATATGCTGCTTTATGCAAATGTATGTATATATTTAATATTGGAAATCAATTAACAACACAAAAAAATGACAAATATTGTCCAGAAACCCTCACAGGTACTGCATTTAGCATGTAAAATATGCTCAAATCATAACATGGCAAACTGCAGCCCAACAGACAACAACAGCTGTCAGTGTGTCAGTGTGCTGACTTGACTAGGACTTTCCCCAAACTGCATGTGATTATCATAAAGTGGGCATGTCTGTAAAGGGGAGACTCGTGGGTACCCATAGAACCCATTTACAGTCACATATCTTGAGGTCAGAGGTCAAAGGACCTCTTTGAATATGGCCATGGCAGTTTTTCCTCGCCAAAATGTAACTTTAATTAGCCTCCTTCGCGACAAGCTAGTATGACATGGTTGGTACCAATGGATTCCTTAGATTTTTCATATGATGCCAGTATCTTCACTCTAGCTTTAAAACTGAGCGCGTTACAACCTAAAAATTGAAAGTTGCATAAATGCGTTAAAGAAATTAGTGGCGTTAAAACAAATATGCATTAATGCGTTATTATTGCGTTCACTTTTTTTAAATAATTTTCTTGTGCATGAGTAGGATCGCTTTCAGAGAACAACATGAAGACATGAGGCCCGAGTGCAAAGCACTCCTTTTAATTATTATTTCCTGTAGTAATGGGAATAAATGCTCTCATCTCAAAGGAAACTGCTGCATTTCATGCAGATGGATGTGCATCTGGCCTGCTTGTATTTCTCTAAGCTGTTATAATGTCAGGCCAGTGAGAGGGCTCTGTCTGTAGAGAGCAGCAGGTCGGCATCACAGTAAATGTCTCCCCTTGTCAGTGGTGGCAGACAGAAAACAGCTGACAACCATCATTAAGGCCCACAGTCCAGGCAGAGCTGGAGCTGTGTGTCTAATGATGTTCTACATTAGTGATTTTGCAGAGCAATGAGTTTTTACTTTTGAATGAAAACAGGCTGCTCTGAATATACTTTTTACATGATAAGATACATCTCTCTATTAGAGGAATGGGTATCTTACAGTAATACATTACAGTAGCTACACATGCTCAGCTATTAATCTGACTGGAGCAAAGACATATTTTCTGAGACAAAACTGAGGTATTAGCGTTCTCTGTCGGCCCCTCTGTGTGATACTAGTCTGACACATGATGATTTTCAAGTGGGGCGAGGAGAGATAAAGGGAATCTCAACAGTGAAGAAGGAGGCCTCTGCAGCCAGACAAAGCTGAGCTAATGGCTTCGACTGACTACAGGGGCCCCCGCTGAATAAGGTGTTAAGTATTTTGTGTTTGAGTGACAACACTGAGCCCTCTGGCAGCGCGAGCTGTCGGTATCTTATCCACCAGCCTGACTGCCCAGAGGAGTCCCAGCCAGGTTCTCAGGTTCCCTCCACAGTGACACCTCCTTAACATGCCTCACCACTCAGATACCACAACGACAAACACCGAACTTCTCTCCACTGTTTAGATTCACTCTTTTTATCAATGAGAAATTGCAATTGAACACTCACTAAAGCTAAGTTTATGCTCGTCGTAGTGTCCCCGGCGCAAAGGGTGCGCAAACCTAAAAATGACATCATCGCGTATTTTGCGTAAAGCGCGACAGCTACGCAAGTTGTCGCAGCGTTTGATTGTGCTTTTCAGACATGACCAAAAATACTGATAAAAGAAAAAATAACTTCAATTCAGAAGTAAAATTGAAGGAATTCATTTTCACTATTGATATGGCTCATGATTTTCAGAAAGACGGCATGTTCGTATCAGCCTCATGTGACCAAACAATGATTTGTGAGAATCATAAAGTATGAACTAATTTAATAAACTATTTCACGGCGATAGCAAAGTGAAATCTTATACTGAAGTGTTATTGAAATTACAGAACTTTCCACCATTACTACTGCACTGCATTGTGGGATATTTATTCTGGTGTATTGTCCAGTGTTTGCATACTATAATATTTTACCGGGAATAGTATGCAATTCGTATACTATCGGTTTCATACTAAGGTTTTGGACACACTGAAAAATCTCACATATTGACATACTGTATAGAAATAGCATGTTAGTATGGAATTTTGGACGTAACCTAGCCCATGTGAATGACATTAGCTTACAGGAAGTAAACATGGACCCAAGTGAAATGCAATTCCGTTGAAACAGTCTATTGACTGTAAGATTCATCTTCTTGCACTGCACATATGCAGTTTTATAAAACTAATGGGGATATTTTTACCACAAATTCCCAGTAACTTTTAAAGAAATGGTTCCTTGGTTTCAGACGGAGTTAATTAAGCTAGCATTAGCGCCATGTGATGGTTTAAAACACCATCTCTGGATGACCTTTTTGTGTTTCCAGCTGTCTTATTTTAAGATGAGAACCATGTGGGTCTTACATACGCACTTGATGGGTATTTATACATGATATCGTGCTAAAAGGCCGTGGCTCCAGGCTATGTCCCAGGCAAAAGTCAGTATCCTTACCAGTCAATGATCAATAAGACATATGTAGTTAGTTAATGGTGTTACGTCTGGGCCAGTAAGCACACTCTTTGATCCATTCCTTGTTATTGAGTCTCTGCACACCGCTCCAACACATGGTCAAATCCAAAGCTTGGCACTTCTGCCTAGTTACGGTTGCTAAACTATAATTGGACAATCGTTTTGGGGAGAGGCGTTTAGCGAACGGTCAGTTAAAAGTACGTATGTGCCACGACCACACATGCAGGAATCTGGTTGTATTAGTGGCCTTGCCAATTCCCACACTCTCTGATCCGTGCCCTTCAGGTGGAGGAGTTGCTGTGGTGAGATCCGAACAGTAACAGAGTCAAGAGGAACTGGTTTTGAGCTTAACACTTCAGAACAGAAAGCCATTGCCAGACCTCCCTCACTGTGCCTTTCCATTGGAGAGGCAGTTTCCTGGGGCTAATTGGACTCTGATTTGGGCCTGCCAGTCCTTGTTTCCTGGTCCCAGTGCTCTGGGCTCCGTGGACACAGATGGGCTGACTGGAAAAGCTTCAGAGACGCTGAGCACACTGTTGCTGTTGGCCGCCGAACCCTGCCGCCTCTTAAAATGCCAGAATCCAGAGTTTTGTTGTAAAACATGTTCTCCGCAGTACTCCTTGTCAATCAGCAGCAGGCAGGAATCATCAGGGGTCTAAAATGACATATGAATATGAACATTGGAATCATGCCAAATTGTATTTCACCAAGGGACGCTGGGATTCCAAGTAAGACACATGTGCAGAGTGCGCTGTGTTGACTTTGTGGCCAAGTGTATATATTTCTTTTTGATGGTTAGGGGAGGAGGGCTGTGTCGCATCTCTGCTCTAAAGGCTTGATCTGGATCAAATGCTTTACAACTCTGGATGGAACAACACTGTAAAGTTTTGCTGTTGGCTTGCGTTGCCTATTGTTTGTTTGCCAAGCTTTCTCTTTTTCACTCCAGTGTTTCTTTCGTTAGATTAAGGCCCGAAGTATGAGGTCTTTCGCTCTCACACACGAGCACTCCCTCGTGTATTTGTTAATAGAAACCATGGGTAGCCACTATCGGTTTTTATCCCAGATACAGGAATGGCAGAGGGACGCTCCCGAGTGGCGCTGATACATGTGGTGTTGTTTTCTCCACACAAAAGAGCCTGCCAGTTCACAGGAAGATGCTGCACATTTGCATTCTCATCAAGAGAGACGAGATCAAATGAGCTACAGAAACATTTATCACATTCATATCGCCAGAGAGTTATTGTACGCTCATATTCTCTATCGACCCTTTCTGCACTTTCCACCCCCTTCGTCTGTTTGCAACACCTCATAATTTCTAAACAGCCCTTTGCGATTTCCCAGGCCCAGGGTGTTGCTCAGTGGAGGATTACAGCTCTATGATAATTGATCTCAAACATTTGGCATGCCTTCATCTTTTTTTTTTTTACTGCTCATATGGTCGTAATATGTTCATGCTTACAGGCAGAAAGTGTACTGCTAAATGTTCTGGGCCGTGTAGGGTGCTGACAGATGTGTTTCTATCACACTATATAATGAATAGAGGTGGTATCTTACAATTTAAAAGACAGAGTAGTACTTTAACTAGATATAATACTGAACTAACAAACTTATTTTCATATTAGTCAAGACAACAGTTACCATTTGAGTTGTGGAAATAACGTGACTGCCTGCAAATGCCATTACAAACACAAGTACATGAGTTTCTACCATCACTGACATGAAAGCATGAGTCTCAGTCCCCATGGTATGTGACTAAGTTCTCCTCTACATTCTTTGTTTGCACTCAACCGCCAAGTCCGAATTCCTCTTAAGTCGAGGTTAGATCCAGTTTTCATGTATTTCAACGTCAGAACACATTACAAGTCCTTCACAGCTAACAAAATCTACCTTCAAGACACTTTCTGGCAGTAATAGCAACAGATTGCTTAATAAGAGATGAGCTCTGTTTTCACAGAGTGAGGTTATGCTTTAGTTGGCAGTGGGGTGCCGCTTGCAGCTCAGAAGAACTCTACTCTCGAACCTTTTTGCTTAATGTGAGTACATTAGCAACTAAAGTAACAGTATTGAGTGACAGTTTGTGTAAATAGTAAGTACTATAGTATATTTATATTTATATATTCTACTTATTTATATTTATTTATTACACTTAAGCCCATGAAAAGAAATTGTTCTTTGCTTTCTAGCACTTTAAGGACTCTATTTTCCTGATAAAGGGCGCAAACACAAGTGGGCGTGACCAGCAAATCTTTGCAATTTTGGTGACCACAGGTATTGGCGCAAACCAAGTGCCAGCTGGGCACAACGTTACATTATTACTAAGAGGAATATAGAGGTGGAGTCAGGGCAAGTTTCAGTGTAACCAATCACCACAGACTGTATATAAGAAGTGGACGTATAGTCACCGTGACGTCACCAATTGGTTTATGGACAACGGTTTTGAAGCCTCGAGTTTGGCATGTTAGCCGTCACCGTCTTGTTTTTTTGCAACCAGAAGTGGCACGAGAGGGCATGGAGCTAAGTACAACCGAAGATTTGAAGATTCGAAATAAGACATTTTTTGCCGACCAAAATGTTACAATTAACTTTGTGAGCTGAAAACACACTGTGAAAGGGTTAACGTTCTAGATGAAAACACGGACCAGACAACACTGGTGGCGACCTGTCAATCACAAGGTAGCCACGCCCTAAAGCATCCCCCTGCTTTATGGTCTATTTGACTCTAAATGGGACCAGAAATTACTAAATGAACATCATGCTGTGTTGAAGAAGATTTGAAATTAGCGTTTACCATGTTTACTGAGGTCATAAATCAAGTGAGAAGTAGGCTCATTTTCTCATAGACTTCTATACAATCAGACTTCTTTTTGCAACCAGAGGAGTCGCCCCCTGCTGGCTACTAGAAAGAATGCAAGTTTAAGGCACTTCCACACTGGCTCCAATTTTCATTTATATCTGAAACCACTAAAATCGCCCTGCGTCTGCGATAAGAAGTGGTCTGAACAGGTTTTAACGCAAATGCAGTTTCGCGCCAAAATGAGCTCCAAAATTCCACAGCGCCACCTGAACAACATAACACAGCCTCGGCTGCGCCTCTCTTCCCATCTTGGATCAAATGTTTGTTTAGTTCCAGGAAACGACTAAACGGGGGCACATGCAAAAGAGTTGAGACCGAAGAAAATTGCATAAACACTGCGTTTGCCCTTGCACTGGCTTTGCCCCTGCAGGAAAATGGAGCCCTGAGTATTTTGGGTCTGTCAACTGAGCATGCAACAGAGGAGATGGAGAGATGGAGAGAGAGAGGGAGAGAGAGGGGAGAGAGTTTGTTAAAGCCCACAGTGAGTCCCTCACTTCCCTGTTTCGAATTCCTGAGGTTTTCAGTTCTTTGGAAGGCCTGGAGCTAATTTGGCTTTCAGGCTTTCCCCTCTAATTCTTTGCGACTAATTACGGTCGTATTCCCGCAATTAAACTGATAAACTCTGCTGAGCTTGGCAAGGTTAGCAAAGAAACCCCAGCCCCTCCTCATTGGCTCAGGGTACCACCTCTTCGCCATCTTCCTTTCTGTTCCTTCTCGCCGTAGTAAACACACTAAAAATAAAAAATCAACCTGAATTCTTCGACAGAGTCCGTCTCCTAGGCTCCCAGTATTTACGGCCTCTGGTGACGATGCCAGGAACATCGAGAGGAGCGTCCAAAGGTCAGGCAGATGTTATGCATGAGGGGATTTGAACAGTTTTGTCTTAAAAACCCAAACGCCCCAAAGGGATATTATTCTATTATCATTTGAGCGTGATTGCAAGTTAGGGGACAGCTTCATAACATCATCACAAAGAAGTGGTCTTGCGTATTCCTCTTGGATCCAAACGGATTTAACGTTTTAATTGGGCCTGCCAGCACTGTCTCAGCTCACGCATACAGATAGGATACCAAGGGAGAAAGAAAAACAAGCATGGAAATAAAATGAGGTAGGCCGTCTAGACCATTTGCTTGGACTCATTTCGGTTGTCCGGTAGGTTTTTCAGCACATGCAAATGTTTATCTCTGTGAAATGAAGCATATGGGCCGAGCTCCATTAAGTGCTAAAGGGGTGGTCCCTCCTCAATTTCCTGTCAAACGCAAATCAGCACTTCTGTGCCCTCCATATTTTTAAGACTTCTCCCTCATTTTTGTGACCGTTTATATTTTATGAGTGTGTGCGCCCACCTACTCGCCGTCCTGTCTGCATCACGTATTTGTGTCTTCTCTGTTATCCCCTTGTGGCCATTTTTTAAAGCAGACCTACACATTTGCGATGACGCACTACGACGCAGCACACCGTATAAACACTGGAAACCAGACACCTTATTGTGTTGAGGAACATGTGTAAAAATACGCAGGGCATATTTGTAGAAGCTTTGAAATAACGGCTGGGATGTGAGTGTGAAGGATGGATTTCACCAATGTTTAGAGAGCAGGTTTAATTTTGGAAAGGCCAAGCTCTTTCCTTCAGTCTGCCTGCAGGTTCTTCTTCTTCGGTTGACTTTTATGTGCACATCCTTCTCAACAGAGAGGTCATTGTTGGCGGAGATCTTGAAATGTTAATCTGTTATGTGAAATACAGAATATTTGATCAATTATTGTCAATTATTATCACTAAAGCTGAATAGAAAACATGTCGTTATCTCTACTGTATTTCGACTATCACAGAAGTGAGATAACAGCACATCACAGCAACCCTTTTGTCCTCTAACGCTCTTGTGTTTTCCCCCTCCTCAAGGTATCCGAGGGCTCGGAGGTCCACTTTCAGCCGGGAAACTTCTCCCTCTCCTGCCAGATCCAGAAGGAGCCCCTTCCCCATGGCAACGAGCACCTCCTCAACTGGGCCCAGAAGAAGTACAAGGCAGTCACCTCTTTCTCTGAGCTCAGGATGACTCAAGACATCTACATCAAAGTCGGAGAAGGTGTGTGCTAGATTCCCAAAATTCCCAACATAGCTCTCGGCCCCTCGGGCACGCCTCCCCATTCTCCTTCAGCTCCCACAGCTTCGCTTAGCTTTTTGTGTTTGAACCCTGTCTAGAGGTTTACATGCACTACTCTGGGTAAAGAATTTCCTTCCCTTAATGGACATTCACCCTTTCACACTATTTAACAGGCTACCTGCGGTACTTCTGAGCTGTGGTTTCTTACAGCCTTAAGAAGTATTGGACCCCAGAAATATAAAGAAAGTTCAAAGATTA
>CAKAOI010027391.1:0-62984 GCA_916701655.1 Sebastiscus albofasciatus | reverse complement strand
TCGCTCCCCATTCACCTCTAAAAGCTTTCGAAAAAACTGCTCCAAAAGCAGTTAATCCATCACTCTGAAGGAGAAAACATCCATTGATGTAGAGTCTGATATAACATATTTAAATACATTATACAGATAGCAAATAACAGAGGCGTAAACTCATTGTCACAAACAGATGAGCGTAAATTAATATGTCATCCTAATGTGACCGACTTCTGTGATAGTATGTAATGGCCTGCTTGACAATATTTTTAATTATCCGATGCTGTATTTTCCTTTCTTTAGCTTGATATAGTATATAGTTGATACATAGTTTAGGACTGTCCTCACCTCACCTTACCATAACAATGCGCCCAGTTTCCAGGAAAAAATGTTGGCATTGTACGTTTCTGCAAACCGTAGATGTGTTGAATGTGGAAGTATGTCAGAGCAAATTACCGTGGATACCGTGGCTCATGTCCCACGTGAAACCAAATGTAAATGATGACTTTACGCTTTTTACGCATTGTTTTAAGTTATGTTGTTACGCTTGTTATGTGACGTTACATAAGAAAGTCAGCTAAAGGTGGTTGTTGTTTATTTATGGTAGTTACATTACGTTGCTACTTTGTTAAGTTACATTGTTACGTAGTTACATCATTGCGTCATTACATTGTTACTCGACGTTGGTACGCTATGTTGGTACGCTATGTTGATAAGCTACATTTTTACTCTACGTTGTTTTGTTACATTGTTACATTACATTGTTACATTACGTTGTTACGTCGTTGCATTGGTATGCTGCGTTGTTACATAGTTATGTTGGGTTGTTATGTTGCATTTTTACCTTGCATTTTTACATTGCGTTGTTACGTCACTTTGTTACGTCACTTTGTTACGTCACTTTGTTACGTCACTTTGTTATGTCGCGTTGTTACGACGCGTTGTTACGTCGCGTTGTTACATCACGTTTTTACGTCACGTTGTTATGTTACGTTACGTTACGTCGTTACGTTACGTTACGTTACGTTGTTGCGTTACGTTGTTGCGTTACGTTGTTGCGTTACGTTGTTACGTTGCTTCGGCTGATATGAAACCTTGTTAAAACCTTGTTTAAACAACAACAAACTAGAACATGGTGAAAATACACAAAGATGTTATAACTTCCCAGTGGTGCGAGTAGAGCCAACAAGCTTGTGGGCTGCCCACTCACAGACCAAGTCCCCGACTCAGCCAACCATGGGTGATGTGTTGATCATATTGCTCCTACAGATACACCATTCAATTTCTCCACAGTGTTGGAAGTTATCAGTTAACACGTTGCCTTTCGTTGCACACAACAAGGATTTAACTCACTGCAGTAAAGCTTCGTAAGGTCTCCAACACAAGCAAATACAGACATAAAAAACAACACACTCACATATACTCACACACAAGCACACAGAGCACCGATGTCATCAGAGCGGATTAGTCACACATGGCGGAAAAAAAAGACCAGAGTGATGAAAGATTGGGAGTGAAGAGCATGGGAAAGAGACGGGGGACATGAAATGGAGATAAAGATGGCAGAGAGAATAGAGACGGAGACAAGATTGGGAAAGAGTGGCCTGCTGGATGACCTGTCTTTTTTTGAAAAACGGAGAAAGTCAGACGGGGAAGAACACGACCAGGGGCATCAACCATATCTGAGATACAGAGAGCGTGAATGAGAAACAGAAACAATTATAAGCAACAGCATCTAAATCTTACCTCTATGCGTGCAATAGATTGATAATAGGGTGATGATGTATTCTAGTGGTAAAACCTTTGTTTGATGATGCCTTCAGGCAGTGCACAACTGGTTAGGGAACATACAAAAAGCACCCTCTGCACACACACACACACACACACACACACACACGCGTACTGTACCTCAGAGGTTTAAACTCAAGGTCAAACACACATTCACACAATCAGGAGGTTCATGTTTCATAAGGATACAAATGCGTAAATGTGTTTTTTGTCAGAAGCACACAAACTGACTGTCTTCCATGAACTCAGTTTTATGGGCATAGATAGCCTATATTGCTATGTCGTCTGCAGACTTGCACAGCCATTGCGTTAGAAGGTAAATCTATATGGTTTCATGCCCCGAGGCTACTGAAGACGGTGATGAATAATGTACCGAATGTTTAACATCTTAAAAAAAGACAATCTTACGTGGAGAGGATGAATTTGGTTCCTTATTGGAGAGGGGGAAAAATAGTGGTCACTCAAGAGTCACCGCACACTTTGACTTTGCTCTGCATCTAACCAACCAGCCTACACCAACAAACAAATAAATGCACTCTTTCCGTTACACACTCACACACACACTTTGCATGCCCTGACCCCCTCCCCCTCTCTTGCGTGCGGGCAGGATGAATGGCTCAGCTGTCCTGAATTGACAGCAGGATTGATGTTGTCTGATTCCCAGGTGACTCATTTGACCACAGTCAGAACAGACCTCTTCTCAATGCTTCACTGACTCGCTGCCTGCATGTGTGTGTGTGAGTGTGAGAGAGAGAGAGAGAGACAGGAAAAGAGAGTGAGTGTATATGTTAGTGATGTATTGCAGGTCCCAGGTTCGATCAGCATTCATTAGGAGGACCACAGTAAGACAGAGGAAGGGAGGGGAAAGGAAATGTAGAAGTCAGAGTAAGGAAATGCTGACAAATTGTGACAAATTATGAAAGATGGTAAAGAAAAAAGTGTATTGGTGTATGTACTTACTCACATTTCAAATGTTTACAGTGTTTTTTTTTGCGATTGCTAACACAATGAAAAGGTGAATGCTATAGACAAAAGCATCAAACCTTAACTTTTGCAACCATGCCTTAAACAAAGGCTCCAAAACCGCATATTCTGCTTTGCACTTCTTGTTTCTTACATTAGACACACGCGTTCAAGAATGAAATATCTTGCAATTATTGGGAAAACACACACCTAAAAACGCTTGTTGAACACCAATCAGTCTGAGCTTTAGCACTACAGATAGAACGACTTTTGTGAGAACTTAACAAACACGTAGGCGGTGAGAATGAAATGAAGAGGAAGAGAGAGAGGAGGACAAGAAAAAAGAAAGGGACCAGAGATGACATTGCTTGTTTACTACTTTTTTTGTTTACCATTGCACTGTAATTACTTTGCTTTCAGTGAGTTTACAGTAACTTATTGTATTGATTATTGTACTGCAATTCTACATTTCTTTAGATTTTGTTGTTGCAACCTGCAATGGCAAAAAAATAAAGCTGTATATATATTTTGTTTTTCTTTCTGAAGTCTTTGTGTTCATTGAAATGTGAGTAGATGTACTGTACTGGAACAATCTTTCACGGAAGCTTGTATGAGAAAATTGGGAGAGGAAGAGGTTTGCAAAGTATTAAAAACACAGCAGAGTTTGGTATAAAGTATATATCAGTGTGTTGTTGCTGCTCTGAAAGAGTAATTCAAATGGTGCGTGATTTTTCATCATTTTAAGTTTAAGTTTCATGACTATTTCACAAACTGCCATGAGACTCTGTTTATTTCTATTGTATGAACTAAACCTTTGGTAACGTTAAGACATCGAGCCTAATCTATTGGAAGTCGGGAAAAAGCTTTGCACACATCACATCTTTCCCTAACCCTAACCAAAGCCATAGTCAACATGCTGAGTACTGTAGGTTATTGCATTAATAAGTAAACCTGAGATAGTTCAAGTTCAGATGTTGACTTGTAACTGGTTTGCCTAGCACAACACACAACACTAAAAAATGCAAATTGGTTTCCATAAAAACACAAATTTCCCTGTGGTGAACCTACACGAGACAACAAAAAAAAACAGAAATCCAAGTTACAGGCCAAGCAGAAAATCCCCAAACGTATACATAAGCTTGAGTGCTAAATATTATTTATAGTTTAATAGCTCTCTTTTTATTTTCCTTTTATTTTTGGCCAAGCAAAATAACTAATTCAATCATATTCCCACATCTACACATCAGTCATGTACAATGTCACCTTTTCCACTCACTTCTTCTTCAACACTGAGAATTTCAACAGCTTTGTATTTATTTTTTTTATTCTGTATTTATTTTTTTTTACTTACTTTTTAATTTACTTGGCTACAAGTTTTATATTGTTGTATAAAAACCACACAACTATTACCACTGTTATGTAACGAATATAAATATCGCATGACTGTTAATAGCAATAAGCACAGTGACAATGCTCACTTATGTTAATGCAATGTTACGACATTGACTGCAATGCTGCTAGAAAAGTAAAGACTATATATAATTGATGGGAGCGTCTCCAGTGGCTTGTTGCATATTTAAAACTCCCATCTGTTTGCTTTAGCTGAAACACAGCAGTGCTGAGATCAGCATGCATCTCTGCAGGCATGCTACATGTTTTGTTGTTTTATCATTTCATGCTTAATTAATTGCTAGATGTGGAAATGTGTCTCTGTAGGTTGCATGCCTGGCAGGCTTGAAACAATCATTCTGCACATACACGTGACGGTTTGTGTTTGCAGGTACAGTGAAGAGAGAAAGTGATAATTTACATGTCGGCTCTCTGCTCCTTGCACATTGAAGCCCCTGTGCTTCATTTTAGGAGCTTTAAATCAACTTTCTTTTGGGTTATTAAAAATGCTGTGTCGCCCTTTGACCACTAATTTCTTACATCTACATGTGATACACCTCTTCCAGGAGGAACAACGGGCCTCATGCAAGAATGTTTTCATATTCTGGTCTTAACTTTCTTTTATTTATTTATTTATTTATTTTTTTCGCACCATGGGCTCGTACAAATGTGCCACATCAGATTCAGCAACTTTAGATAACTATTTAAATGACTTGCATAAACATAATGAATGCCATCGGCTCTCTTTATGGTGAGCGAATGAGGAAAAAGTACAAAGCAATAATAGATTTTAACAGGTCAAAGATAAGCAGAGTTCATAGTATATTTGTGTAGGTATATAGAGCCTATATTGAATACCCTTTTCCTGCCTTTTAATAACAGATGTTGTGAATGAGGAAATAGAGTGATTTAACATGACATTGGTGCTTTAAATGAGCATGTGTTCATGAGAATTGTGAATTAGCATAATTAACGCCCCAATGATACCATACAAGGCTAGTCGTCCTGCCCCATTCATCTATCTCTGCCAATACATCGGCACAATAAAAACACTCCTCTTCTTCTTCTTCTTCGTATTCTTCTTCCAAGGGCCTGACATCAAAAAGAAGTAAGTCAGCCATGATGCCTGATAACCTTCAATTAGTGTGTAATTTATGTAATTTTGCATTAATATTTTAGTATTATAATATAGCATCAATTGCCAATTTAAATTAGGGATGATGTTGTTCGGCTATGTGAATACATTTAGAGTCAAACAGGACAATGTTAACATAACTATGTAGTGTAATTTATATAGGATTTTCAAACTCAAAATTGCTTCAAAATAATGAAATATACAATCCATTCGTGAAAAACTTAGGTTTGAATAACAGTACATGATTCCACATGACTCCTACAACAGGTCTGGACCACTCGAAAATTATGTTCATACCTGAGAGAAAATTCAAAATACGAGAAAATTGGTGAATTTGACAAGTTCTTCTAAATCACTCGTACAAGAACGAATTTGTTCGTACGAGTGGTTCTTGCATGAGGCCCATTGTCCGTATTGCAGTCATTTCCATAACTGGAACAAGGGCCAAGGGTACAAGTGGACGCCTGATGTTGCTGTCTGTCACAATGGATGATGCTAAGGATTGTCTTCAGCCAGTACAGAAATATTGTCGGTGCTTGATAACACTGTAACAGAAAAGGGACATCGTTTTCATCTAATTCACAGATGTGTTTTTGGTGGAAAAAGTGTGTTTCAGCAAAAAAAAACTTTGATAATGTGCATGACATTGTAGTTCAACCTCATGTAGGGACCACTGGATCCATACTTAATATTGCCATCAATGTTGAATGCATAATACATTTCACATATTAAATTTCCATATTGCTTCTCGAGCATTTGCCGCTCAATTATCTGACCAATCTATTTCTTACCAGCTCTGCCCTTTTCTCCTTGTCACGCTCAGTTTTTCATCCCCTCTTTTCTCTCCAGTTCTCCTCTGTCCTTTTTTCTGAAAGAGCTTCATGGGGAAATTTCCAGAAATAAGATGATGCCCCGAACCTCTCTCTCATCTCCCTGGGTGGCCTGCTCTGTCCTATACCATATCTGCCAAACAGGCTATCACACTTTTCAATTTCACAAATCCATGAATTATAAATCATTTGCTATGTGAGCCATGGCCTTTGTTGTTAAATTAGATAGGGCGGTGAGTTCTGTCGTGTTGAAAACAGCCTGTTTGCATCAATAAAGGGTGTGTAATTATCTTAACTGTCAGTCGTAGACACGCTCTGAATATCTGATGGTTAAACCCGTCACAGTAAGTAACAGATACAATGATCTGCAGGACTTCAATAGGACTGGATGACGTCGAAGACGCTCTCTCAAAGCTTGGTGTAAGAGACTGTGGAGAGAGAATCGGGATAGGAGTACGAACCATGCCAGATTGTTTTTTATTGACTTTTCCACGGCTTGTAATTGTATATAGCCCCATGTTCTCAGAAGCTCATATCCAACTTTGACATGGACTTTAATATTGTCTGTTGGCTGGGGGAATTTTTAACAGCGGGACCCTGGCTAGTGCACTTTCATCCTCTGCTGCATCACACCACAGGGCAGCTCCCCTCATCCTCACCTTGTTTGTAAATGTTTGCCACATTAAGACTCAGTGGCGAATTCACAAAAGGATGGCGCGTTTTTTTTGCTGCCGCTAAACCTGCATATATAAAACCAAGACAAGGAACCGTGTAATTCCAACATGTTCACACTCCCAACTTGTTAAATACCACCACTTGGTCGGTGCCTCTCTTACTTTTAGACGGACCAGGTACTGCGTGTCAATATACATTAGTTATATGCGTGTCCTTTCAAAATAAACTTCCTTTTTCACAGGAAGTTAGGTTTAGGCAACACAACCACTTAGGTAAGGTTAGGAAACTGTTGTGGTTGACGTTAACTTCACTGACTAGAGAGTCAGGTGACTAGCGTGACATCATGGGACTGACAATGCTGACAAGTCATGTGACTAAAGACTGACATGACAAAATTAGTCGACGTTACTTTTAGCTTCACACGGGACACGAACACCAGTCTCTTGGTTGAAAGTCCACTGTTTGTTTGACTCACCCTGCACTAGACGGACTCTCACGCTATTAATACTACGTCACTTGCTCCGACCGTCGAATAACGCCGTGGGTGGGTTTACATTAGAGTTGGTTGAAAGCCTGGTTTGTCACATGCTGTTGCAAAAGGGTGCCGAGAGGCGAGTTGGGCGTGAAAACAGGTTGTTAATTCTCAAATGGTGAAATGCAGTCCTAACTGCGTTGCCAAATAAAGAGTGTCTTGGTGCTCCTGTGTTATTTGCACATATTTAAATTAAATAATATGCACATATTGGGGCAAAATTGGCCCCTTTCTATACAAATGAGCCTTATTGTAAAAACAGCCCAATGGTGCAATGGCAACATCTATACTTTGCCACTTGGATAATTTCAACCAGATGCAAAATTTCAATGGCAAATTGCACTTAGATGCAAATCTTTATGGGCGTATTTGCACTCTGATGTCATAAGTGCAATATATTTTGTGAAATGGACGGGTCAGATAGCAGTTGAGAGTGATGCGCAATTCATGGTGCTTTCAACTTTCTTCAGTTCGGTTTCTAAAAATGTTGCTTTTCCTTTGATACCAGCTTTCTCTCTAAATGGCATTCCACTCTGCCCTCATGACTTGGCCTTGTTTGCCTCCATATACTTGTTGTATGACTTACCCACAGACTGTGTTTATCTCTCAAAGTGCAGGAGGTGGCCCTGGCTCTCTTGTGTGTGACCAACAGATTTCCATGACCAGAGCACCTGCAGCACTGTTGTAAAAGTGGTTGGATTAGGAGGATTAAATTATCAGCGGGTGTGATAGCAGCTGGCATCAATCAAGGCCAATCAGATCAACTACTCACAAGCCTTTTAAATGCAGCGCACATCACCTTGCTGTGGTGGACCGACAGCTTTGTAATGTAGAGGAGAGTCCAGCACAGATTCCCTTATGAGGGAACCAGCTGCATACAGCAAATTAAAGGTACCCTGTGGAGGGTTTTTTGTAAACAAACAAAGTTATGTTTACATCCACTGTACCTCACCAAAACACAGTGTGAATGTATCCTTGAGGCCTAACTAAGCTTTTAAATATTTTGACTTCCTCATAAAATATTTGCAAGGCTGATTTAAGGAAGAAATTGAGACCTATATTGTTTACATCTAAGTTTGGTTGCTATAGCGGTCTTCTTCTTGTGTGTCTTTGTTGGCGCATTGTTATTTTATATCTAGCTTTAAAACTGGGCCCACTACAACCTCCGAAAGGTCAAAATAGTAGCCCGTCAGATTTTGAAGAGGTTAATTAAAAATATCAAGTTGCGTTAAAGCGTTAAAGAAATTAGTGGCGTTCAAACAAATTTGCATGAATGCATTATTATTGCGTTAACTTTGACAGCCCTAATTTATACTTGCATGTGTGGCAGTATTCGGTAGGGGGTATTTGTTTTCCAATGAAATATGTCAAATTTTGAAGTGAACGTAAACACATCTATTTAATTCTTTCGAAGTGACATAGACAATCAAATAAAATAAATAGATATATACATTTAAAAAAATATAAAATCAATAAATAAAATATAAATGTATAAAATAAAACAAAGTTATGTGGTTTAGCAACGGTCCATATTTGTACTCAAGTAAAGCTGTAAGAAATAGCACAGGATGTAGGCTGTTTGGATTAGAGTATTCCAATTGCACTTGCACTTAGATTGCATTTTATTTTTCACTGGCACTTCTTTGTCATTTACTGCTCACATATTTTGGCGCAGTTAATGCCATGGAAAAAAAAATAAAAAATTCAGCTTGCAGTGAAATTACCCCTTTGCTGGCACAAGGTCATTGATCTCTACTACCCTATGGGCTGGCTTATGTGTGTTTTTCATGCATATCAGAAAATGGGGACAGCCATGTTATAATATAACTGGTTTTCTATTATGATAAAAACAAACAAAAGTTAAAAGAACATAGCTAATAAAGGTGCAAGAAAATGAACAACTCAAGCATCTTGATTTCTATCTGCACCTTCCTGCAGTGCATGCTTCTGTGTTTGCAGGCACACAACAGTGTACACGTGTGTACATAGGGCAATAGGTGAACTCTGGGTGCACCTCTATTCTGCTGATAGAAGAGCTTGCATCTGGCAGGGTTGGAGGGGGGGTCAAATCCCACCTGACTTGAGCTTGATTACCAGCCCTCTGGTACAAACAACACACCGGTTTACAGAAGTGGCTTATGACCTCATAAGATGTAGGGTCAGTAATCTCAGTTTGTTGGGCCTCAACCATTCAATTAGAATGCTTCACTTTATAAAATGAGGCGCATGCCCCCCATTCACCTCATATAAAAAAAAAACATCAGAAAGCAAACCACAAAAAAATGGTTTCACATAGAATCACCTACAATATCTACAGATTATTTAGTGTGAGAGACAGACCTTATTTTTGAGACTTATGCCAGGTACACGCTACACGAGAATCAAGCCAATTTTGGGCATCACATTTTGAACACAAACAAAAAGGCTTCTTTAGGGTTAGGCAACAAAACTACAACTTCTTTAGGTCTAGGCAACAAACAAACAGTTTAGTTGAGGGAAAAACTGTGTGTTTTCGGTTAAAATAACTACAAAGACAAAGATAACTACACATTGTTTGTTTCACACGTGATGCAAACTGGTTTTCTGGGTGAAAACCTTGTGTCTTATGTACCATAGCGCCTGACTTCCGCTTCTGCTCCTGTCATAATTACTACAGTCGCTAGATGTCACTGTCGTGTTCTTTTATACCTCTTTTTGGTGATCTACCATGTGAATAGACAATAAAACCTACTAATGGGTGTAGTGGGGCCCCTATTGGCCCACATTGACGGGGCTTATAGCGACTGAAAACGTCTATTTAATATCCTGAGCCAGTCTAATCGGCTGAATGGCCATCTTGTTGATTTGTGGAAACAACACAGGTGTTCATTAATTCTTCCAGCCTGTTGCTCACCGTGTTTGTTTACACTAAAGTCACATAGATATTTTGCGAGATTTCCAGTTTTTTTTTTGGAGTCGAGTCTCTTGTTGTTCATGAATGTAATCTGTTAGTATGTGGTGTGCTGTTTTGGCCAAATCGTTGCTCTCCACAAACCATAGGAACAAAACTGTTAAATCTAACATAACATGTCGTTGTGTGCGGGGTCTCTCACATTTTCAACATCTGTTAGGATTTGAAAAATCCTTTAACGCTGGCCAGCCTTTTAGATGCATCACTGGATCACACCCGGACGAGGAACCCGTATCACCATCATCATCATGTTCTTATTCATGTGACAGTAATATTCATGACAATCTACCTTTGCCACATGTCTGTTCACATTGATATTCCGTCCACGAGTTAACCTTGCCTCCGGAAGTTGACATTACACTAAAGAGAGTTACCAGTAACTAATGAGGGACTCAGACAGCGTCTCACCATAGATTAGAGCCAAGGGTAACTAGAAAGGACACGTGGTGATGACATCAAACAGCTTCCTCATGTCCCTCTGGCTCCCTGTCCCCAATCGTCTACAACCCTTCAACACACACATCCACACTCACTTGAAAAATGCCCACACACACATATGCAGGAAGTAGCTTTTACTACTACATAAACTACTCATTTATAATCTTGATACCGCACACTGTAAATGGGCTTGTATGTTCCACATCTTGCATGTTTACCCACTCATCTTTCTATGCTGGTCTGCCGCTTTCATCCACACACATGCTGACTGTCTCTGATGTAATCTCATGTAACACTTGATCCCAGATCCTTGATGCAGATGAAAATGCAAGCTAATAATAGGATATGTCCAGATTTAAAGATTTCCACTGCTGTATGTGCACTCAAAAACAATTTACCCTAAAGATTGCCTGTCTTCTTCTAAATTATATTGGTTCTCACCTAGGGAAATGTGATGCACATTATGATACACCAGTGAGATTGTATTGCAATAGGGCAACATCTTCTTGACATTCTGGTGAGGTGCAAAGTTGAGCTTTGTGTTATTAGGATCTCAGTTATTTCACATGGTAGATGAATTTTAACTGAGACGGAAGTGAAACATTTCCACGGTTCGAAATTGTATCTAATTCGTATTGATTTCAATGATGATAAACAGGTTTTTATTGCATTGCTGATTTCACAGAAGAGTGTAGAATCTGGTAATTAGATTTTTCATTGTGAAAAGCGCAGCATTATGACACATTTGGAGTCTAGACGCTGGGGGGTGGTAAGAAGGAGTAGAGATGACTGGGGTGGAGGCGATGTCCCGAATCAGCAGCAGTGGAATGACGGTTAAATATAGTGGAAGCAACACTGATGGCTCCTATGACTCAGGAAGAGATCTGATTGGTTAAATGGCAAAATATGAAATGGCAGCAAGATGTCAGCGTATGAAGCTGTATCTAAAACTAAACTGTGTATAGGTTTTCTACTGTTTATACATATCTTACTGTAATAACTTTCCATTGTTAAGCCCTTTCTATTTAAAAAAATTCATCACATCAAACGTTGTGTAGTCTGAATGATGCATGTCTGCTGACCCATAATTATGATGTTGAGATGAGCATTCATTTTAAATGTGGCCATTATGACTTTTTTACAGATTCTATTCTCAGCACCTCTCAGGGGTTTGAGCAGTTGCAGTTTCCACCCGCCCAACTCAATAAATTAACACTGTTTAAGAGACATAGTTTTACCATCAACATCCAACACCCTTACTGTCTGCCTCGCTGCATAAAAGGGCTAACTACTTCCTGCTTTGGTACTGAACGTCAAAAGTGGACATAAATTGTGAGTAGCAGAATTGAGCTGGTTCAACGATGTGAATTTGAATGTCAAAGGGAAATATTGATATGATCCTCCAGAGGGCATAATGTAGGATACTGTAATCTGTTCATTCATTCTAATTTGAAAGCTATTTATACATCACTGACCCGTCTAGACGAATATATCTGACTTTTGAGTAAACCGTTAAATGAATGTTTGTTAACAATTCACATTTACACATTCACACATCTGCAATTCTTCTACTTTGCCAGCTGTCCTTCTTGCATTTGTCAGCTTCAACTGAGTTACTTTAAGTCTGAATCATGTGTTTAACTTCTTTGTATTTGTCTAACATAGTTTGCTCTTCCTTTGTAAAATGTGCCGCTCTGCTGACATTAGACTTGTCCACGTTTGTGAATGGTCATATGCTGCAAACACCACCCCTTTCATGTGAACACGCTCATAGCCAGATTGATCCTGGGTTGATTTACCTCTTACTTGAGTTGATAACCACCATCGTAGGATTGCTAAGCGGGATCGCGTTTGTTAGGGTTACTTAGACCAGATAACAGGAAGATACCCTGGGTATGTTGAACTTACTCCAAAGTGCAGGCCTCAGCTGTATGACCATTCACTTTTGACTTTGTGTGTTATCACATTTACAGCAGATGACTTTCTTGACACCTAACTTTAGTTTCTCATGCCATACTCTGTCTGTATTAGTGTTTCACTGTTTGTGCTGTCTGCACTACTGAAAAAGTAGGATTAAATTCTGTGATTCTCTCATTCTTTCATTCAAATAAATATGGCAATATGTCTTAAATGCCTCATGCACATCGTCTTAAGCGCTCTCTTACTCTCACATCACACGGCTGCATTTTCTACAGCCGTATTACACGGATATCAAAAGACCAAACATAGCGGCCGCTCCAAGATAGTGTTTTATATCCACACTTAATAAAAGCCACTAAAAGCAGTGCTTTCTCCACACTGCGTGATTTCCAATAAAAGCTGACACTGAACACAGTCTTGCCAACTATCTTGGCCCTTTTCCACAGCAGCACACATACACAAAAACACACACACATGCTGATGGAGCTGACACATTCTTAGATCTATGGCCTGTCCCTGCATAACCTCCCATAGCGCTAAAGAGCAGAAATGAAGCTGTTTTCACATCATAAAGCCAGCAGTGTAACTGCACTATGCTTCTAGGGCTTATATCATTTATCTCAGTGACTTAATGAAAAGCCCTCAGTGCTCCTGAAAGAATTTGTAAGACTACAAAAACCTGATGATGAAAGAAAGAAATAAAAATAGAAGATCAGAGCACAGTGTTTGGGTATCCTCAGTTGCGGCCATGATGTATAGACTCAGTAAGGGAAGTCTGCAGCAGCTTGGGGAAGTAAAGAAAGGAAAGGACAACTTCAAAACAACAAATAAGAAAAAATGAAAAGTTGAAAGGGAGAAGGACACCATAAAGTGCAGGAAGAGTTCAAAAAGAGCCAGAGGGACAGTTGGTCGGGGGACAAAAAGAGAGAGAGAGACACCCATGGGTGCACAAGTGCTGAGTGAGGAGAGAAGGGCAAGAAAAACACAGAGGTGTAGACAGAGACACAGCGAGACAGAAACATGCAGAGGCAAGGGAGAGAGACAGACAGAGAGACAGATGCTGCAGGACAGAAAAAGCAGGCAAAGGCCCCTGTGGAGTCAGCGTGTCAACAGACTTGTAATTGTCATCTCATGGTGGACAGTCCGGGTGGGAAAATGATGTCGGGGGGAGGACGAGAAGGGAGAAGGAGCGTGGCAGAGATAAGACGGTGAAAGACAAGAGGAAGGACATGGGGAGTGGCATGTCTCGTAGGATTAGGATCTGTCTGGGTTGTGAAAATACAAGGTTATCACTGCACTGAGGTGTTCACATGCACAGACACACACAGAAAGACATACTTTTATCTGCATTCCACTGCATATCACAACATTTAGTCAGCCACTCTCACATGCTAACTAACAGACAGAAATCACCCCCTCGTTCACTCATTCACTATTTCATAAACACTCAATAGTGAACAGGAAACTGTATACCGATGCAGCCAAACTGAATTCCCCTCCCAGCCGGCTGCCAGCCAGTTCCCAGCCAACTTCCAGCCGCTGGGAGTCCCCCCTCCTGTTTCCTGAGAGGGTGTGTCTAGATTCCACTGCAAACATGCCCATTCATTCAATTGCTGGGTTTCACCATGAGAAGGCACTTCCTTCACAAAAACAAATAAAACAACTGAAGTACACTGAAGAATCATGTTTCTTTGTTTAGACCATGGTTGTATGTTTCTCAGACAGCAACAGTAGTTGCTGGAATCTCAATAATGTAGTCAATGGAGAGTGATTTTGGACACAGCCTGCATCCAAGTCTGTCTTATGTCAGAAATAAAAACAAAATTAAAAAAAGAAAACTGTGACAGTAGCGCTACATACACAGCATATACCTAAATCTAAGTACTCAGTTAAATTTATTATTAAATGGCATCATTATTTTTTTTTTATTTGGCATGTATTGGTAAATCAAACTTAGAGAACATGATAGTGTTCCAATATGGTGCCCCACTCATTCAAATGAAAGTTGCTGACTGAGCACTGCAAAAAAAACAAAACGATTCACTGTTTTGGGCCGTGTTCAGACCGACTTCAGCTCTGCGTGAAAAAATGAAGCCCTCTCATTCATTTGAATGGAAGCAGTCTGTATTTCTACAATTTATCTTGTGATTGTTCTGTAAGTGATCTCTTTCTCAAACTGGACTTTCTGGATCGTATTTCATTGTCTCACCAATACCTGAAGCAACAAACCTATGCCAACGGAGCCCTTTGGCCAATGCAGGCTGTTTTTGGTCTGAACACCCTCTTACAGCTGTTTCTTTTGTAATTATTGTTTACATTGCAAAGATGTTTTTGGCCCAATTGGTGTCACGTGACCTGCAATTCCAACTGTGTCCACTATGCCAAAATTGGGATCGTGGTACTGTGTATGGTGATGTATGTATGGGACACTTGAATAGAACAGAGCTATCATTAGAGTTAATAGTAGCACCTGTGCTTTTCCTAATTTGACGAGTCAAAGTGTCTGCTGAGAAAAAGGTCTATTACTTAAAAAAGTTCTGATGGCCTTATTCACGCCTACAGGATATGATCACCACTGTCTCTGAGTCCATTTCATCACATCTTACAAGGAGACAGAGCCATCTCCAGCTGACATGTATCGTGTGTTATCCGGGAGGAAGGTAACAACACTGTTACACTGTTTTTTGTGACCGTCAAAATGTGTGACCACAGACAACGCAGATGGAATCTAGGACAAAACAATTTCTTGCCCTTTTTAGCCATTGTGTCAGCAGATTCTGACAGCAGTCCAATGTCACTGACATTGTGATGTTAAGATGTCTCCAAGAGAGTGCATCTATTGGCTGCTGTGAGATTGCAAATCGACTAATTGGTGTTGAAACACCTTTTGTGCCAACAACAATGACTGAAAATGTTGAACATGTGTCAAGATAAGAGGAAGAGACAGCTCTGACAATGTTTGACATCTAAAACGTGTCCCAATAAGAGAATGTGTCCAGACTAGGAAATCTGTGTGTTACCCAAATATTACTAAAAATGAGGACAGCATTAGTGAGTGGTGGTTGTTGTAAGTAATATAATAATGTGTAATATACATCACATGTTGTTTTTAATGCTTTATATGTAATCTTTGGCCAATCATTGAATTTGCTCTTTTTATCTATTACCTCAGCTGTTTGAGTTGTTTTTGTTATCATAGAACTGCACAGGTTCTTCCCGAACTTCTAGACATCGTTGTCAAAAGTACCATTGCATAGAAAGTAAAGGTATAAGTAGCCTAGAAAATTGTACACTTCTTAGGACAGTTGGCATCCAAACATGCGCCTATTGTATGGAGATGATACCGCAGTAATGGTGCCTTGTTTACTTCTGGTATTTGCCCAGATTTGCGTTTTGTCCTTTAAAGTAGCGACTGACCATCAGTTTGATACAATATTATAGAAAACTGCACTGTGTCCAGAATTAATCCTACTGCCAGTAAAGTAATACAGTGATTTTGGTGGTTAATTGCCATGATTATTGATGAAGACATACCCTTTTGAAAAATGCTTAACAATAAGGCAGATGTTTTTTTGATGCATTGTTGCACACTGCATATTGACTCAAATGGCACAGGGACAACAAGTACAGGCGCGGTTATAGTGAAAGCGCGTACGTCAATTAAGGATACGTTTCTTCACAGTTCAGTGAGGCCTTGGGCATATTGCATTGTTGCAGTGATTAAAGTGCTGTCTTGCAGGGTCATGGTCCAGTGTGCTGTGCTTGAAAGAATTAGGTGCTTGAAATAAATTATAAGGACTGAAGATCGGAGCAGGAGGTGTGAACAATGTCACGGTGTGCAAGGTCTCAGATTAGATGTGTAGGCCTAGACATAGCACAGTAAGCAGTACCAGACATCGGCAAAGTAATGGTATAATGCATATAAACAGTATAGGGAGGTAAACAGTTCGTTTTACATGGCTGCAGTCGCAGAAGGGAATTGTGGGACAGTACAGGAGCTGGTGGGTTTATTAAACAGGTTAACGTCTCTTGAGGGGGGAAAGAAAGTTGTCTCGGATTTAATATGCTGGCACACTATGCCAAGAGAAAGCATTTGGAACAGATGGCTGGCTTGGTGTACAGGGATGGTGGCAATTCTTCCATTTCCTTTCTACTGCCTGATGCAATGCATTTCATTTACACAGCTGACATTCATTCACCCTCTCGGCAGTGAGGGAGCAGCCCATGGAGCAGGAGTATCACCAGGTGGAACTTGACCTCAGCGAAATGGAGAAGGTGAATATAGGTTTAATCACTGACTGTAAAAATGGACCATGAGTGTTTGTGACACATTAAGCTTCTCTGGTTGCAACAGGAAGATTATTTATTTCATCACTGGTGTGTTGTGTCTTACTATCAGAGTGAGAGCTCCTTCTATGATTGTGCAAACGACTGCAGCACCCTCAGGTATGTGAGTGCTAATTAGAAACACATGAGCTTGGTGAAATGAGGTTGTTGCATCATACACACCTGCAAAACGCCTTGGTGTGTGATTGAATTTTACCAACACGATATTGGTCTACCATGCAAATCTGTTTGTCACTACGTTCCCAAAGTTGATGTTACCCATTGATTGAGAACCCCGAAGCAGTTCCAGACGCATACTAATGCACCCATAAATGTGATTTGGCAAAACAAGTCTATTGCAACTCTCA
Organism: Sebastiscus albofasciatus; assembly: GCA_916701655.1. Taxonomy (NCBI): domain Eukaryota; kingdom Metazoa; phylum Chordata; class Actinopteri; order Perciformes; family Sebastidae; genus Sebastiscus; species Sebastiscus albofasciatus. The sequence goes on along the minus strand of CAKAOI010027391.1, from coordinate 45,697 downwards.
ATAGTAGAATGAGATAGAGCTAGAAACAAAGTGCTACTGTCCACAGATGGGTTGATTCATGCATCAGTTGTTCATTTGAATAAAATGTAAAAATGGATCAGCTTCGGTAAATTGGCTTCGTAGTGACATGGAATCAAATGGGCCAATTTGCTTTGAAATACAGAACCTATAGCGGTTGGCTCTGATTCACAAAAAGGAATCACACAAACTCCTTCTGAATTGGAAACTGCTGTCACTGCAGGCCTAAAGAGAAGTGAATGAGTCAAAAGAAATCCACTATTGCAGCAAATCTACAAATACCATATTTATCCATGATCTCCTTAAAAAACATTTTTTTTTAGCTAACCCTAACCCTAACCCTACATGACACAGTTGTAGGACAGCAGCCTCAACCTTGTCTCCTACAAAATTACATTCCCAAACAACTAAAGTGCATTCTCGATTAAGATTACGGTCGCACTTTTAAACAGTTTTAAACATGTGATTAATGTTCTAAATTGAAACAAAACAAAACAAAAAATACATCAAAACTTCTTGGTTAGGTTTAGGCAACAAAATTACTTGCTTAGGGTTAGTAAAAAAAAACATGGTTTGGATTAAAATGACTGAAAAAAAGAAAACATATTAAAATAAGTGAACGATAACTTTTAGTTTCACAAGTCCGGTGTTTGTTTGATCTATCCACCAGCCCCAACCTCTTCCTTGCACAGACTTCCGTGGACTATCATTACAAATGTATTTTTGATCAAAAACAAACGTAATCCGCGACACGTTTCGCTCTAAACGCAATTCACAATGCAGTTTTTTTTTTTATGGGAAAATAAATTTTAGGAGACAGAGCTGATATCAGATATCGAATATGCAACGAAACAATCAGTGACATGTTCAAAACCAAACAAAAAAGGTCAGGACATTTTCATTTGCAAGATTTTGAATATTTTGAACATTGTCATGCATTGCCTTTAACACAGTTGGAATGGTTACTATGTATGGAAATGTTATTTATGTCTGTCTAAGCAAAGAACAACAACATGCAAGAATCAATGAAATTATGTTTTGTGAAACTTTATCACAACTTACAATATTGTTCAAGAAAAAAAAAAATTGAGAAAACATTCAAAAGAAACAGCAACTTTACTGTAATAATAAATTCATTAATTGAATGATTTATAGTTGATTTTATTGACACATCTTGGATAATATGCCAACATGGCTCAGGGATTTCATTTGAAACTAAAATTTACATTAGAAATTAATCAGATCTTTGTTAAACTGGTAACATTCAGGTTGATTTTCTCCATTCCGTGATACATGAAGACTTGGAGGGTGACTCCTCTTCTTTACCTTTCAACCTCTTTGATCCTTCCATTATTTGCTTATATGCGTTTCATCCGTCCATTCCTCCTCCGTCCTGTTTTTATCGCTCCATCTTTCTGACCCTCCTCCTCATCAGCTGAGGAATCAGAGAGTATCTATCTTAAGTGCCACTCCCCGTATCCATTATTCCTCTGTTCTCTCCCCCATCTCTCCACCTCTTTTTTCATCTCCTTATTGCTCTGCTGAAGTGCTGTAACTTTTTTTTCTGGCCTCTTTTCATAGCAAGTTTTACTGCAGTTTGTGGATGCTCAAATAAAATGCACCATCAACTTGAAGAGCTACAGTAAACTGCCCGACACTCCCCAACAAAAGCACGGCACTCGATAGAAACCGAGTTACGACCTCCATAAATGAACCCCAAGCCATCCCAAAGACCACGGCAAATCAAGTCATATCCAAGATGGATAAATGGGCCGCATGCATTGTAAAAGAGAAGAATGTTATCAGTTTTCAATATAGATGTTCTTGGATAGTGATATATGCATTCAGCTGGGCATTGTAATGCCAGTCAAATAAATAAACAGCACCAAGCTATGATGAGGATTAAGGGCAGTGAGCGTGTTTGTTTTTGTCCTTTTGCACTGGGAGCTTTCAGCTTGCAGACTTCATTGTCTGGATTTACATGGCAGGATATCCCTCCCTGGGTATGATGTCACCATTGTGTCTGAGATCTGCATTAGGTCCAAGTTTATTTATCTGTGAAACAAAACTTCCCTTTGGCACCAATAAACTCAAATTTATTAGTCCCCATAAAACATTTTGGAGTTGGGCGACGAGGCGTTGACGACAAAACAGTTTGCAATTATCTCAGCATCATTCATGCCCAATTAACAAGAAATTATCTCATAATTGTGAAAATAGATGACGTTATGGAGAAAACACTTTTGTAAAGGTCATTCAGACTACTCACTGTCCTGGCATCTATACTGTAGGCGCCAGATGAATATCAATTACTGTCAGTATCACAGAGAGAGACCTCAGAGCTAAACCTGCCAGCATTAAAATATGCTTCAGGCCAAGTCCTGAGCCAGCTCCATTGCTCAAATGTTTCAGAGGATTCATATCAACATTGGGAAAGCCAACTCTCCCAACAAACACAGGACTTTCATCTAGGTTTGTCTCTACAATCAGCTCTTTGTTTGTGTCCTGTGTTCACATCAAGTCACATTTTCATAGTAAAAATGTAATTTTAAGCCCAGCCATGTTGTTATTTTGTTTAATTCACAACATTACAAACGTGTTTGCTGCGACTGAAAAGTGAAGGCGAGGGGTCTGACAAAGCACCAGTATGTGACAAGTTGGGATGAGAACATGTTGAAATAGCACAACATTTCAAGGACATCCCGCGTGTTGTGATAACGCATTGAAAGCTTTCACGTGTCATTTCACGCAATGGAGTTAACATTGTGGGGCAGATTTTTGCTTTGACATTTAACATCACCACATCGTTACAATGAAATGCTCACAGTTAGGTTTAGTCAACAAAACAACTTAGTTAGGTCTAGGAAAAACATCATGGTTGGGCTTAGTACATAAGTACGTAATCTTAGTAAATTACATACGAAAGCAACATAACATAAGTACGGAAAAAAGTCACTGACTTCAAAATAACTCAGCAATACTTTGGGACATGAATTGTGGCCTCCTGGTCAAAAGTCCTGTGTTTGTTTGACCCAACCACCTACTCGGCCGCTGTAAGCAGTTTTTCTCGCTTTTTATTCTACGTCAGTAGCTCTGAGTGTAGCATATTCAAGCAGATACATTTACATTGCAGTCAGTACAGACTACATTGCGTAAAATGACACGCCAAAAGCAACAACAGCATTGTGATTGCATGCAAATTTACTTACAAAATGCTGTGTCATTCACCCGCCGTTGGCTTTTAAACTATCTGATATTACTCATTGAGACTCTTAAAGAGTGGGCGGTTGGATCTGTAGATGCAGATCTGAAGGTACAGCGTGTCCCGACTGTCAATCTCTAGCTCATTGAAGAACGTGTTCCTTTATAAATTCCTCATGTAACCTTTCTCTGCTTGCTGTTAACAGTGAGAGTCCAGGATCGGCTGGTCAGCAGAATGGTGCCAGAAAAAATCTACTCATACCAAATAACCGATCTTCAAGATGTGAGCAGAGCTGAAAGAAACCAAATGAATCCAATTAGACATATTAATAAAATATTCCTGCATCTGTATAGAGAAATATTTTCACAAAAAAAGAATTTCTATTTAACCTATTGATGTTGTTCAGGTGGCGCTGGCCATGGTAGCACGGCAAACCCAAACAAAGAGCTGAAAGTAGTAGAAAGCAGCATGGAGCCACAGACTGCATTGGGATTCTCCAACCCACTCATCCCATGGCATACAAATAACATGGTTTTACAATTTCCTTCTTACATGCAATGCCACAGTTCAATATTGCATGTTGTTGATACGCAGAATGCTAAAGTAGTACCCCTCTTGACGTGGCAATGACACATGAAAAGCATAAAATGTATTATTATGCTGTTATACACCTACCCATAGGATCAGGTTGATACATGAGTATGAGTTCATAGTTGATTGAGTGTACTGCTAGAACTCACACTTATGATATTCCTGACCTTGAAGCCATGATATAGTCAAAAAAACTCACTAGAACTACCCAGACGCTTGCATCAACAGGCTTATTATAAAGCGTTGGCTGGAGGATCATTTCTCTTTTCAATAAGGGATTTTTTTTTTTTCTTGTTGTGCAGGGCTGGCTGCCATTCACATGAATACACCTGTTCTCTGCTACAAAAAAACAACGACAAATTAATCAAGAACTTTGAAAAACTGGTATTTGCCGTGTTCGCACTTGAGTGGGCATCGCTTTACTTTGACACAAAAGCAAAGTTGTCACATTCTGGTCACATAATCCAAGGTGACAGACGTTGTTGAATAGGATGCAGTTAACTGTGAAAGTGCAATTTTGAACAAATATAAAAAACGTATTGAACGTTACTATAGGAAACAAAACATATCTCCTGTGTAATTTTAGGTTTTAGTTTACTTTCTTTTTTTTTAAATTGGTCCACTGGTTGGAATATTTTTCGGCACACAGCTTTACAATTTGTTTAATGGGAGTCTAATCTGGCTGGGAAATCTTGCAGATGCCATTAAGAGTACCGGAGGACACGATTCACATGATTTTTTCAGATTACCTGTCTCATGTACTACTGTCAGGATATAGTAACCGTTTTATAAAAATATATTTTTTAATCATATTTGCTCCATTTCTGCACTGCAGCTTTAAACAAGCAGTTAAATTCAATATTTATAGGCCTTTTTCAGGGAAGACATTTGTCAAAGTAGGAAAAGCGCTGGTGTAAATAATGGAATCAATGATGTCTGAATTCCTGCTGCTTTGATCACTTGAATAGCACAGAGCCATCGATAGTGTTATTAGTAACACCTGTGCTTTTCCTACAATGATAAGTCGAAACGTCTGCTGTGAAAAAGGGCCTATAGTCACTGAGTTCATCTGTTCATTAAGTGATAGTGCCAACAGGTGTGCATCAATAGGTCTGTTAAGCAGTAAGTGACTGATCAGTGTCAAGTTGTGACAGGAAGGGTAAATCGGTTCTCAAGTCAGTTGTGTTCTATTTGAGTTTGGTGCCCTCATATGTGTGCCTGCATGCCTAGAGATAAATGATTATGTCAATAGAGGAACCTTTTGTGTATCTTTTGAAAGCCTGGATCAGTCTCACTCACCCAAAGGTTACCTTAGCAGATTTGTTCCAGTTAAGTGAGGCTGAGAGGGTAAAATACCAAACATCCCCCCAGGGGACCAGCGTTCGTGTCCCGTGTGAAACCATATGTCAAAGTCAATATACAGTATTTGTCATGTAAGTTATGTACTTACTTAATGCCACTTCTGGAGTTATTTTAAGCCAAAACTCGAACGTTTTCGAAGATATCATACTAACTGTTAACAACTAAGTTAGTAACTAAGTGTTTGGTTTGTCCGTTCTGTGCTACTGTAGAAACAAGGCAGACTCCATGTAGACGACCCACTCCCTATGAAGATATGAAGGACTCATTCTAATTCTTAGTTTCAGGTGATTAAACACTTATGAAAACATTGTTAAGAATATTTTATTCCATTTCTGCCAATAGATCCTCCTAAATCCCGCACACTGGTCTTTTAACATTCTGGGGAATAAACCAAAAGTTAAAATGTCAAGGAATCTTTTCAAGTGTATAATGCAGTTTAACAGCTGCAGCAAATATGTATAATGAGATGACATTCACCTTCCATGAAACACACACACACACACACACACACATAAATACACTTACAAATACACAAAGACATAAACTTGAATCCTTGAACTTTACGCTACTTATTAAAACTTATATCTGTCGACTTCACTCTGCCTTTAAACCTCACCCTGCGGTCGTTAACCTGATATTCTGACCCTAAAACAGTTCTCTAAAAGTTTTTTGGGAACTTTTGACCCCACAAGGCACAATGGACGTAGACATCTCTCTATCTGTCCCTGTGTGTCCGTCTTCTTTCAGCATAGACGTCTCTCTTAATGACTCGGCACATCAGTTAACTCTGTAAGGAGGACAGAAGCTGAAATATAGATGGACAGTTTTAATGCTAGTGTGTGTATAAATGTGTGTGCATGTGTGTCCCTCCTGAGGAGACCAAGTGTTTAACTGGCGTGTAACTTAATCAATATTACAGGGACATTTGCCCTTGTCATTACACTCCAAGAGAGTAGAAGCTTTCAGACTTCCTAATTCAGTAAGACACATTAGCACTCAGTATTAGAAAAGAAGTTCGGTAAGGTATAAATGGTCACCATGTTGCATTTAGGGTTGTGTTTGGTTCGTTTTCTACACTTCTGTCCATAAAAAATCCCCTTTCACCCATTTATTAGGTGTTAAAAGGGTTAGTCCAACACTTGTTAAATGAGTAAATGCATTTCATACAGAACATTATAACATATTTAACATAAGAGTAGTATAAGCAATATAAAAACTGTGAATATTTTAATGAAGTTTGGTTTGAATGTGAGATTTATTTGAACTTAAATACTGCACAAACTCTCAAACTTAATCAACACTGACTATTTTGCGGTGAGTAGTGGTAGTGATAATGATCAGAATGTTGCACTTGTCAGGGTTAAAGGTTTAACTCCTGCTAGGCCAATCAATGCTAAAAGGTACTCAAAGGCACTTTGGCTAAAAGCATCCACAAAAGAAGAAGTCAAGATCTGAACTTGCGCGATATACTCTGAGAAAGCTTCATAAAAAAATCTTCTTTGAAAAGCAGAAGGGGCTCCATCCGTTCCCGTGATGGCAGCTGGATAATGGAGAGCATCGAGGTGAGCAGGTGAGAAAAGAAGAGAGTTTGACACTCTCACACAGAAATGGACGCCACACAAAGGCTGAAAAAGGTAAAAGAACAGAAAGAACTGACAGAGCAGCATGTGTATCATGAAAGGAAAAGAAAAAAACGCAAGCGAGCAGAGGGGAAGTGTGGCGTTATCAGGGCGAACCAGACCTCACCAGATATAATGTAGCAGTACAGTAACAGGCAGTATGGTGGAAACCCCATTTGCATTCAATGAGAGGCCTCAGCCAAAACCTGCTGGCTGGACACACATCCAGATGAGGAGAAACTCACAAAAAAACACCTTTCTTTCCTTATTCTCTTCTGTCACAGACTTCTCCGTTTCTTTGTCTTATCGATTGTGTCATTATCTGTTCCGTTTCCTCTCATTTCTGTCAAAGGCAGTGGTTGACAGAGATCTAATGCTACGCTCACAAAGTGGTGTGTGTAACCATCTGTGTATTAAACTCTTAGCGTTGCACCAGCATATTATATCCTTTCACCAAACTGGGACTCTGACTGTTTAATCCCTGTAGGAGAGAGAGATGAAGGGAAGTCAGAGAGGGAGAATGAGACAGAAGAAAGAGACCTCATAACATTTGTGACAAAGAGAGAGATGCTGGGATATAAAAAAAAAAGGTGCAGGGGGAAGGGAAACTTCTGAAGTACTGACACAAATACAAACCCAGGATCCAACATTTCAATAAAAATAAAGCAGGGTATGATTTGCCTTGAGGGACACATGATTTGACGTACTTAACAAGGAACAGTTAAAGGGGACATATCATGAAAAACTCACTTTTTCAGTGCTTGTGCGCATACGTTTGGGTATCTGGAGTGCCTACCAACCCACAAACTGTGAAACAAGACAACCCAGTCAGTTTTTGTGGGCTGCCTAAATCAGAAAACATGTGATTCAACGAGCCATTCAGATTTGGCTACCCTTCCTATGTCACATGCAGGCTCTTTAGAATATATCGCCCCCATACCTATCTGAATATCTCCACCCACGGTTTGAGAACTACCTTTGCAAAAGTGCACCATATTTTTCTCGCAAGCCAATCAGTGCAGTCTGGACTTTTTCGGGAGGGGGTTTTTTTGAACATGAACATGTTCTAGTAGAAACCCAAAATACAAGTTTGAACCTGAGAATGAGTATGCTATGTCCACTTTAAAGGAAAAACCAGGATAGGCCATGTCTTTTCCAGCCTGGTCTCCTAAAAATTGAGTTCCCATAAAACGAAACCACATTGTCAATTATGTTACGAGGGAAATGTAGTTTCTTCCCGTTCACGTTTGTTTTTGACATATCACAAATATGTTTCTAACCATAGTCTGCAAAAGTCAACATAGGGATGAGGTCGAGGTGGACGGGTGGGTCAAACAGACACAGGACATTCACCCAAGAGGCCACTGTTTGTGTCCCATGTGAAACCTGGATTTATAAAAATGATCCAGCCGTAAAACCGAGCCCAGCGTCGCCAACTCTTTTCCAGTGAAAGCAGCTAGCAGCACAAGCTCCAAATTCCCTAAATCTAGAGAGGAAGTCCTCAAACTGGCAACACTGACAGCCCGTCCCTTCATGTCTCCTTCCAAAGCCACTCCCCGCAGTTATCATTACGAACATAAACGTATCATAATGAATGTGAACGCAGAACATGGCTATTGTACTCACAGCTGTCAAGCTAGCAGCTTGTGGAAGACTACGGTGACGCCCAATGAGTGCACAGGCAGAGTGTGTGCAGGTAGGTAGACAAGTCCGTCCAATCATTACATTCGAGCCTTAATGAAAAGATTGGGAGGGTATATCTCTGCTGTATTATCTCAACAGACAGACAGAGAACAAGGAACAAGATATGTATATCATAATGTAAGGAACGTAGCAGCATAATTCCTTTGACTCTGTCTACATATCTGGATAGATAGATAGATAGATAGATAGATAGATAGGCCACTGTGCTATTAAACCAGTGTCTCATGATTAGACATCTGTGAATCTCCACATTGACCACTTACCTAATGAATCGTTCCTGGTTAATTGAGTGAATTGACTCACCAGCCACAGTAACACTATAAACCCATTGAGCCATTCAGCAGATTTTAACGTTTCGTGACACTTAAATGTTCTTCAGAAACAGATAATCTAAGTCAAGTTGTTTCTCCAACAGTGTGATGATAGGCAACTACTCTGAATCAGAAAACCGTGTTTTATTGGAAGTGTCATCTTACTTTGATTAACACTGTACGGTTGCACATTAATTTATAAACGAATTGCGTGAACATTAAGTAAGTTGCTAAGTGCAGTTCCTGAAATGAAGTGGAAAGCCAAGGTGAGTCAATGGGCACAAAAATTACATATTTTTTCATCATAACTCTTCTGCCACTATTGTTTCCTAGACATTCACTGTCAAAAACATGCACTTGAATGTGAGTAATGGTAATAACCCCAAACTGTCTTCTACGAACTGGAAACAGATTCATTCCGAGCGAGAAGTGACAACTGACTGCAAATTAGAAAGGGTGATAGGCTGACTGGTTCCAAGGCCTGTGTATTAAGAAATCTAAACTAAAAACCACTTGATGCCACATCAAGGACCCACCAAGGTTCATTTAGCTCAGAGCTGAGAGCAGAACACAGTTCCACAGAGTGAAAAAGAGCTGGGAGCTTATCGAAATATTTTCATTACTGCCTGAGCTCTCTGAGGGTTGTCTTTTATGTTATGGATCAACAGGCTTCCAAAGCAAATGAATAGAAGAGGGAGTGTGACTGAGAGAAATTGGAAGGGAGGGAGAAATACACAGTAGAGGGAGAAAGAAACAGTGTACATGTTAATATATTCTGAAGATACACTGTGTACTGCTCACAGTAGGACATCATTCTATCATATTGAGAGGCAATGTCAAGTAGAGGTCAGAGGAACTCTGTTAAATACATGTTCCTTACCATCAGTGCAGATTGAACACAGTTCTCCGACAGATTCACTCACATTCATTCTTAAAGGACTAATATGTTGCTGCAGCTACTGAATGTACATTTCATACATCTCATAGTATTTCATTTTGGTGCTAGGTAAACCCAATGAACTCTTTTTTTGTTTTTAAATTCATTCATTCTTTTTTTTTTATAGAATTAACGTAACTAGTTCAGTGTCCGTTCAAAACATGCCTATTCAGAACGGGCCAAATGCTTGGCCTATGGTGTTGCTGCTTGCAGCTTCCTTGTGAACCGCTCATAAAAACAACTTCCCACTCAACACTGCACTTCCTTAGGTCCTGAGCAATACACCTGCCATGGCATTGTTGCATTACACACCCAAGTTGCAGCTACTCACGGTCAGAAACACAGGTTAAATACACTCTGGTTCACGGGAAAAAAATACACCTAGATCGCAGCTACATGCAGTCAGAAACATCAGTGAAATACACTCTGGTTTACAGGAAATAAACACACCTAGGTCATGTATACTCATGGTCAAAAATAGCAGTAAAATACATTTAGCTGAGGTAATTTCCAAATAGGCGTATTAGTCACTTGCTTTGACATAACCATTGCAGTTAAAAAAGTATAGCACGGATAGGTATATTGCTACTCACAGTCAGAAACATCGATGAAATACACTCTGGTTTAAAGGAAAAAAACAAAAAAAAATTGCGGTTACTCGCAGTCAGAAACATCAGTGAAATACACTTAACAGTGGTAATTTCCAAATATGAAAAATTAGTCACTTGCTTTGACATAACTACCGCGATTATAAAGTGGAGCATGGATAGATATATTGCCAGTGGTAACATTATTATTGTTATAAATTAGTATCAAGTCTTACACTTGGGAAATACTTTCTTAAAAACACACCCAGGTCACAACCGCTCGGGGGTTTGTGGCCGTTCGGAACAGTCCGATTACTTGGCTCCCGGTTGCCTCCCAGGATTGCTGCTTACAGGGTTGTTGGAGACTCGTGCTCGTATGGACTGCGTGCCCGTTTGGAACGGTCCAAATGCTTGTCTCCCAGTAGCCTCCCGTTATTGCTGCCTGCAGCTTTGTCAGGAGCTTGTGCTCGTTCGGAGCGCGTGGCCATTCAGAGCGGGCTGATCGGCCCCAAGAGAGTGCTGCTGGCAGCAGTGTGGGGAACCGCTCGTTGACTCCAAGGAAGTGAAGAAGAGTTTTGTTATAACGTTATCCAGCATTCAAGTAGTGTATATCCAGGATCCAGCAGCAAAAGTGACCGCTGACATCCGCTGACGACATGCTTCATGCTTGTCTCAGTCTGCAGAGCCCTGAAGCCTTGCCTCCCACTGCTGAACAAAGCACTGTTCGAATCAATTCAATTCAGTTTATTAATATTGAACGTGACCCGGGTCCAAATTGCACCAAATTCGACAAAGCACTCTCTTGGGTCTCCAGCAGTCCATCCGCCAAGTGTGAAGTAGATCTTATAAGCGGTCCTTGAGATATGGGAAGGACACACAGACAGACAGACAGACAGTGATTCCTCGCTGTATAGTTAGCTATAATGGTTAATGCATCAACATCTGTTGCTCATATAACCACTTTCACATAATTTTAGAAGAAGACCATTACCTACAACCTGATGAACATCTGCAAAGGTTGGGTATAGCTAGTGATCCTGCTAAAAGAAAATGATACAATTTTGTATGTTGGTGTTTATATTAAAGAATTTCCATTTTGAATATATAAGCATTCGGAATAAGAAATGCATCTTACTGACACTCTCATGGAGATTACTCTGTATTTTTCTATATTTACTAAAACCAATATTTCACAGTTTACTGGAATAATTGAACGAATGAATGTGTGATTAACTGGGAGCTGTTAATCTGTGACACTGTCACATGATTGACTGTGGGGAGTTGTGGTAATCTTACATTTTCATCTATTTAGTTTCACCTCTTTGAGCTTCACCTCTTTGCAAATATAAATATGTTCAAATATACATTTGATAATAGGAATAATACATTTTATTTATAGAGCGCTTTTCACACGGATTCTCATTTTTTAAAACCTCTCTAATCACATTTTTCTTCAGCACACTGGGCAACGGGATATAAAAAATGTGACATTTATCCCAAATTGACTTTTATTCCTCTGTGATGATTCTGACGTTCTTTGAAATTAGCACATATCATTTAACAGAAATAACAAGATGTGAAGTCTGTAATGGATTACGCTGCCAAAGTGTCCTCACAATGTAAAACTGTTGAAATGATGGATGAGGACCATCAATAGGAGTTTAAACCGAGGACACGCGCACACACACACACACACACACACACACACGCACACACGAAACACTGCAGAGAAACACTTATATTGTTACAATTTAAATCAGCTTACCCAGACACACACAACTCTGGCTGGTGGTTAATTGCTGCCTCATTAAGTCCCTGTAAGTTTGTGATCACTCTATTACTGAAATAGACACAGCGGGGCAATCAAAGAGTGACAGAGTGGAGGATGGCTGGATGGATGGATGGATGGATAGATGGACGGATGACAAATGGCAGAAGGACACTCACATAACCAAATCAGTAGAGAAGAGCAGAGCGAAATAGGGAGGTGTAAATGGTGCGAGGATGAAGGAGGGGGAGTGATTTATGATGAGGGGAGGGTATACAGTATAAGATAGTAATGGGTAGTAGAAGAGAAACTGCAACATAAATTCCAAAGATGGGGCAGAGACAGACAGCCAGAGTGACACACAGAAATAGGGAACAGGGATTCAAAAAGAGTAGCAGTAAGAGAGTAGCAGATCATTTCAGGCCAGCTCGTGCTGTAATACCTCGGCGGAGAGCCCCCCTGCCGAGCCGGTAATCCCCTGCCTCTACAAAACAGAAAATAGAGAAAAGTTTGAGAAATGGACTAAATGCTGACTCCAGTGCCTCTTCGAAATAAGAGGGTCCAAAATATTATTGGATTATTTATCTGATTTCACAGAGAGACAGGCCGATACTGAGGGTTTTGTTCAGCAAACATTGCACACTCTGACCTGCTTACTGGCGTTGCGTTTGACTATTTCCAGCAGAAAGAAAAAACACTCAACAGGAAGGTGCACGCATATAATCTACTCAGCAGCACTGATGCATTTACTGTACCTGCTTAGGTGAGTCATATCACATGCATCCCAATATTGTCTGTTGACTTCATAAATTAAATTAGTATTCAACACTACCTAAAGAATACTATTAGACAGAGGCTGACACCACAGTCCACCTAACAGAGTTGGTGTCCTGATTATTCTGGAGCAGCTTTTTAAATAATTTTAACTATTAAGATACAGACTGTGTGAAGACAACTTGTCATTTTTATTAATTAATTTTCCATTTGCATAACTCCTTTTAAACTTTGGTTCATGGGAAAAAAGCACACCCGGGTCGTGGTAACTCGCAGTCAGAAACATCAGTGAAATACACTCTGGGTCAGGGGAAAGAAAATACACCCAGGTCGCGGTTACTCGCAGTCGGAAACATCGGTGAAATACACTCTGGTTCACGGGGAAAAAAACACACCCAGGTTGCGGTTACTCGCAGTCAGAAACATCGGTGAAATACACTCTAGTTCATAGGAAAAAAAATACACCCAGGTCACGGTTACTCACAGTCGGATACATCGGTGAAATACACTCTAGTTCATAGGAAAAAAAATACACCCAGGTCACGGTTACTCGCAGTCGGATACATCGGTGAAATACACTCTGGTTTACGGGAAAACACACACACCCTGGTCGAAGCTAAACACAGTCAGGAACATCAGTGAAATACACTGGTTTATGGGGGAAAAAAAACACACCCAGGTCGTGTATACTCATGGTCAAAAAACAGCAGTAAAATACACTTAGCTGAGGTAATTTCCAAATTGGCGTATTAGTCACTTGCTTTGACATAACCATCACGGTTATAAAGTACTGCATGGATAGGTATATTGCTGGTGGTAACATTATTAGTGTTATAAGTTAGTATCAAGTCTTACACCAGGGAAATACAGTCTTACTCAAGGGGGAAATATTCAGCAGCAGCAATGCATTTACTGTACCTGCTTAGGTTAGTCACATCACATGCATCCCTATAGTGTCTGTTGACCTCATAAAGGAAATTTATATGCAACACAATACCTAAAGAACAATGTAAGATACAGTCTGACACCACAGGCCCCCTAACAGAGTTGGTGACCTGATTATTCTGGAGCAGCTTTTTACATAATTTTAAATGTTAATTAGAGGGGAACACAATTCTGTTGGAATTACTAATTGTTTTAAGATACAGACTGTGTGAGGACAGCTTGACATTCTTATTAATTAATTTCCCATTTGCATAACTCGTAACATTCAGTGCAGTATATCATTGTTATGGTGTGACATTAGGCAGCTCAAGTGCCTCTTGTCCGCTTTTATGTGTGCTGTGGACATGTAGTGTTGGCAATTCCATTTGTAAAGCGTCTGCTTCTTTTCACATGGGGAAATACACAGTTATAGGTGAATGTGAGGTTATGGCTGACTAATCCACTGGCTCAGTTGACCATGGAAGATAAACATTTGCCCCACATGGTCATCACAATGATCAATATAACAACCAGCTGCAGTTAAAGACCACCACGGTGCCATAAATAAAAATGATAGCACATTTAAAGATGTGATGTATTTTGTTCATGTTGAGTTAGATTTGACGGAATATTTGTCATCACAATGCGACATAACCGTGATCCTCTGTGATGACATGTCAGCTGGTTGAAATATTTACAATAGTTAGAAATAAATCTCTGCACACCAGAATGTATGACAGGTGCATTGTAGGGAAGTACAATCTTGAAAACAATGAGAAACACTCCCTGCACACTGTCCGATTACTGCTGAAATAGTTATTAACTAAACATTTCGGTCTGTCCAACCTTGAAGGTCAGACAGTTGTTTTGAAAATCTTAGAATAAAAGTGGAATGATGAACAAAAAATGGCGTTTGTGTGATTTTAGAGAGGTTTATATGGCTGTGACTTCACCAAATAAAGTGACCAAAATATTATGGAACACAAGTGTGGAACACAAGTGTGGTCAGCTCCTAGCAGGTGGGCAGTGTACTGGGCGAGACAAACTGATTTTTGGCACCAATCTTGCAATGTGCCACTGGATTGGCATCGCCACACTGTCTACCACGCCTCCTCTCCCACTGTGGCGCACGGGAAGTCAGATCCCCTGAGGTTTTTGTTCCTCCTCAAGGCCAAATCCAACTTCTGGCATGGGGAAAGACGAGTCATGTGAGTTTGAAGGACACTCTTAAAGGCCTTTAAGCAAAGTTCACACTACAAGACTTTCAAAGTCGTCAGATCGCTGTACTGTTCTCACTACACAACTTGCTGTCTTGTAATCGGGAGTCTTTAAGTCATTGTGGTTTTCACACTACATGACTGAGCAGAGACAAGGGGTGACACTCTATAATATCTGTCATCTTTCCATACGCGAGGCACATTGCTGCTGATGTTGTTGTTGTTGGCACATGTATGTACAAAATAGCCTGTTTCCACACAATTTTTGACTATTTATTCCTCTAGGTGCAACACATACAGTAAGTTCCTATTGTTACAGTTTGAACAGTTCACACATGACGCTTGAGCGCCGATGTGCGATTGCCGAGCCAATGCCGATTTTCCTCTGATCTGGGCGTTTGTCGAGGAGCTCCAAAAACTGTCGAGGAGAGGAAAATCAGGGCTAAAGTTGTGTAGTGTTTACTAGGCATTAGGCTGAAGAGAGAAACAGGTCAGGTTTCACATGGCAAGCTACTTGTGATAAACGGACTGATCACATTGCAGCTGAACTACTGTATGTTGTTTGTCTTTGAAAGCCCAGAAAGCTTGTTAAGAAACAGTTTTGGTTACAGAGAGTCTGAAATTCTTGAAAGGCAGTTTACAGTCTAACCAAAAACAGTTTTTGTGTCACTGGATTCAAGCTTTTAGTCAATTAATCAGTTGATAAACCTCAGCGCAATTGGGTGGGGGACTTCTGCTTGGAGTGTCAGGGTGATAATATGCACTCTGATATGAAGAGCAGGATTGCTTTGCATCACGATACTTTCCATTTTCTTCATTGACAGTTTCAAATTATTTCAGTTTTTGGTCAGTTCCTGAGATTTTGATCTAGTAAAATAAAGGAAATACAAGAATAGTCATGATAGGGTGTTAGGTCACCAACAGCTCCATGATCTTGTGTATTATAAAGTATTAATATTCACACTTCAGTCACTCGGTGAACTCACTGTGAGTGATAAGTTTTGCTAATGTAAGGATAAGAGTTTTGTATCCTTTCCATGCTCTGACCATTTGATGACCCCCTCATGCACATGTCATTGAACAATACCTTCCCAATAACAATACAATTGTTTCTCCATACACTGCAGAATAAATGTTGATTATTCAGAGTTTTTTTGTATTTGTTAACATTTACCTCGCCCCCAAGGATTTCAGTTGGGATAAACTTTGCCAGAAAGTGCACTCCTCATAATAACAGAGATGGTGATGTTTACTCCATACTGTATGCATAGAGTAGTCTGGTTTGCTGCAGGCTATTTTCTATTTGGGTCCTATTGGCTCCAAATATTATAGCAAGAAAATCTATTTAATGACTTGATGACTTGAAAAAATTGTTGGTGCATTCAAGGACACTCCAAATTCTCTGTTCTGAGATTTGAGTCGTATGATGAAAATGAGCATTCAAGGGCTACGTTATTGGGAAGACAAACAATACCAAAAGGCACACGTGGACTTTGGAATGGAATTTGTTGTTCCACGGCTGCTGTTTGACACTCTTGAGTCTATAAAGTGAAAATGGTGTTGATGTCAGTTTGCTTCAACAATATTTTGTTGTTGAAGCAAACTGTTTGTAGCCTGACCTCTTTGTGTATTTAACCACTATTGTAAAGAAACACAGCGAGCTGTTTTGTCAGATGAGTCCTTAACTGTGCTGGGAACACAGTGAAGGATGACTCATCCGACAGTGTGTTCAGTGCTCTGTATGTTTTTGCAAAAATTCATTCACTCAAGTGCATATTTAAGTGTGATAACCAAAACATCCTTCTCCATCTCACCTGCTGATTGACACTTGAGCAGCTCACTTCACTCTAAATGTCACTCATCTTCCCTCTCGTGTTTGAACAGAATTTTGCACAGTTGATAGTGCAATTAATGATTTAATTAAGTTTTCCCACTCAGACTTTGAGCGATTGTCACCTCAGCAACTGTTGCTGGTGAAGTGGTTTTAATTTGTGTAGCCTTTGTCACTGCTGCTCTTGCTACATATGCTCCAGCATAGTTGTATTTAGCCTGAACGAGAGCTGAAAGGTTACTCTGCATTTTGAATTTGATTCATTTCATGTTCATCAGCTTGCCTTGTTAACAAGGTAAATTTGGGTATATTTTCCTCATCCAAACAATATTCAAATGAGTCTGTCCATAATTATTAGTTATCGTGTTATTATATCAGTTATTTTGACCATAACCCTAAAGATTTAATTGCTTATATATATTTAGTTTTGTCTTTGCAGTATCTCCAGTATCTGAGATCAGTGGTTTCCAACTTTCCAATTTTTCCTTGAAGCCCTATTTGTAAAAATTACAAATCCTCAAACAAAGTCACTCAATTTGAATAAAGTGATTCAGTGTATTAAATGAGTTAGTCTTTTTTATTAAATCAGCTTTCTCTAATGAGTAGAACTTGTCAGTTTTGCCAACATAAATAAAGTGATGACATCTTGAATGATTCACCAAGTGAATGCAGATACATAATATGATCTTATTAGTTAGATTTTGCTTCTTAGTAGCAAAACAATATATATTTTGAGATAGTTTTATACACATACTTTTGTATAAATCATCCAGTAAGTGTGTTATTGTGATTTTAGTTTTGTTACATGTGAAAATCTATTTTTGACAACCTCAGAGCAGACAAATCCTGGCACACGTCCTGTGATCTTAGTAGATTAAATAAAGATAAAATGAAATGCCTGCAAACACATCTTCATGATGTATCTGACTCTTAATTACAGTATGAGTCTGTGGCTTGTCGCTGGGTTTGTTCTACATCATGTCCATGTGGCACGCTATACCCACATTTGCCTCATTAGAATAAAGTAATTTAGCAGCTTCAACAGCTTACATGCAGCTTATCGCCCAAAAGCTCCTTCCTGTTGTTTACCTCATCGTTTGGCCGTTTCCAGGAGCACCTCCGTGAGACGAAAAAAAATATATATTATTTTCTGTTAAATGTGTTCCTGACTGACTGGATTTCGAGCTCAGAATCATTGACACGTGCCTCAGATGGCGGAGGAAACACATTAACACAGTGGGGGTGAGGTAGCATAATCCTCTAACCTGCCAAATTTATTGATTAGAGATTGTGTCTAATTACTGTGTGACTGTGTGTTTGTGTGTGTAATTCTGTCCTCGCTCAGGTTTTGCATCTATTTTTGGTGAAAATGACTCAGTAATGATGAGAAATGAAATTGGGGTAGAAAATCGACTTTGCTTCCCTTGATTCAAAGGAAGCGGTGCAGTTGCTCTCCAGTGCATAGTGTGCAGAGTAATGTTTTTGGCAATGCTGAGTTATTGGCTTGTGAAAAAAGCATGTGATGGAGTTATGGTAAAGTTTGGGGGTTATATTTTCACTCTCCAGGCTCTCACGCCTAGAGGTTTGAATCAAGAGTATGTCAATCATTTTCTCTAAAAAAAAATAACAGTGGTTGTACTATGATGGCTCTTACTATACATGGTTATATTTTTATATTTTCATAGATTCTGACACACTTATTTGTAAAAATTAAAAAAAAATATTAATAAAACAGGTGTTTCTTTTTTTCCATATTGGGATTGGGATTTCTATACATGTATTAAGGATTACTTCTTTCCTTTTTCCTCTAACTTAATGTTATATTGTTGAACATAGGTGATGTATTTTCCGATATACAGTATGTGATGATGAGTATGACATGTTTATAAATAACATGTTTGATATTTAGAAGTTTGGCTTTTGTATTACTGTTTGTATGTACTGTTTTTATGCACTTTTTCTATGTACGTCAAATTGTTAACTATTTGTAGATGTTTTATCACACTAGTGTTTTGGATGAACCACACCTGCCATCATAGAGCCTGTTTTCATCTTCTGCTTTATGTATAAATTTGGGTGTGGTTTCCACTTTTCAAACACATTGACCTGACGAAGATCCAAGTAGGATCGAAACGTCGCCAATGAAAATATTTGGGCTTGAAGTAGTGTGAAGGCGATAACTTTTTCTTTACGGACGCTGTTCTGGTAGCTTCGCATCTACGTGATGCGAGTATAATTGATCTTCTTCAACAAAGTGTGGGGTTTGACAAAAACACAGATTGTCAAGCCCATGGCCCATTTTGCTACACACCTCCCAAAACATGTTTTCTGTTTTAGTGTTTGGCATGGTTTGGTTTTACACGTTGTACTAACGCAAGTTCTACAGCAAAATATCGTATCCCTGGTACAGGGACTGCATACATCTTAAGCCTTTGCATAAGTTTCATGGTTTTACTCCGTCTCAGAGTTTACCCACCAATTAAATATTTCTGGTTATGGGTCCACAGTCTCAGACAGCTGTGTTGGTTTTAGCTGATGGGATAGTGCTTATTGTCAATGACAATCTGTCTGGATAAACATTCTCTCATTATCCTGCTAGTCACATGCAACCCCTCTCTTGTACATATAGTGCACATAAACACACAGATACTGCTGGCAGAGCATATGGAAGTGTCAATAACACAGACACTTATGCATATGCCGTAACATCTGTCCAATCAACCTCCAGCACAAGTATAGTAAGTTCCCATCTGGGAATGATTTTCTTTTTTTTAATCTAAAGAAAACAGTGTGTAACTTTCTCTTTATTTTGCTTTCTAGGGAAATTCAGATTTGTAAATGTTTTCTGTAAAGCAATCAAATCTTAATCTTAGCAAGTTTTCCTATTTTGTCCCCAGATAACCTTCCAGTATTTTTTTTAAAAACAGAGCATCTATTCTTTTTTTCTTTTATAAACATGGTTTGGTTACAAACTGGGGAAAGTTGGCAAAGTGGGAAAAGTGAGCCACTTTGTCAAGCACTAAAAGCACTAAATAAATGACCTGCGTTATTACATAATGTTGAAACCCATTTCGTAGAGGGACTCTGAGTAAAAATCAAGATTTAAAGCCTTTGTTGTTTCAGTTATTCAGTTACAGTTATATTATATTTTGTGCCTACATGCATATTCCTAAATACATTGGTGCTTAAAGTTATCGCAAACTTGGGCTCAATGGAGCTACCTGGCACCGTCAGTTTACGTCTACTAAAAGTTTTTGTTTCTGCCAATGACAGGCTCGGATTGTTATTATAAGTGTCTGACAACATTATGGGAAGGACCCTACAGAGAAATAAAACCTTTTTCTTACCTTTCTCTTTCTGTTTGTCATTTTGTCATGTGACTTGTTGCCGGAAGAGACAACATTTTTAATATCATGGGTGAATATTTAGCTCATTTCGACAATGTGGATGTGAAGTGAGTGTGTTTTCAGTGTTTTGGGTTGTCTGTACCGTGTTTTTACTCCTGTGTTCCTGTACTTTCTTTCCCTCCTTTGCCCATCTACACACCTTCTCTGAATCAGTCTCGTTAGTTCTTCCAAACCAATCAGCTCCCTGCCCATTCCTCAGCCTAATCACTTCACTTTTACCCTCACCTGAGCTTCTCCACCCATCTCTCCACCTGCACTTCATCCTCTCGCCAGATCAGTTTGTATGTAAGTCCTGGTTTTCTTTGTTGGATCCTTGATTTTGTTATGAGTGTTTCAGTTTTGCCTTGCCTGCATTGGAGATTGAATTAAAATGATTTCGCCAAGTTCCTGTTGTCTGTGATCTCCTGCATTTGGCTCCACCTGCTCCACTCTCCCTGGCACAGACCAGATCAAGCCAAAGGTAAGAAAAATGTTTAATTTCTCCATTTAGGGTTCTTTCCATAATGTTGTCAGCCATGTATAAAAACAATTTTGAGCCTGTCATGGCAAAAACAAGCACTTTTAGTGGACGTAAAGTGACGGTGCCAGATTGCCTCAAATGATTACATTACAGCTTGTTTAGCGGCTGGCAGCTGCAGTGTTCTCCCTCAATACTGGACACATTTCAAAAAACGTTGCCCCCATTAGTCACTTAGGCACAACAACATGGAGAAATAGGCTTTGAGTTGAAAAATACCGAAGTTAACCTTTAACAGGCCTTTAGTCAAAAGTCTAAGCCTTCCTGTACATATTAAGTGAGTCATTTAGGGAGACTTTCCAGCATTTGGGGTTGTAATTACGGAGAAAATACACATCTTGAGCTTCTTTAAATATGTGACAACTTCATTAATAGAACACCACAGGAGTTCATAATGAGACTGTAATCTTTATCAAATATGAAGGAGGCATACCAGTGTCCTAGCTCAGCTCTATGTTTGAACAATAATGATTCGCTGTCTGTGCTTCTCCTAAAACACAGAATGCTGTAGCCGGCGTCAGCTTCAACCTTTCTAAAATCCCCCGTGTCATCCGTTTCGTAGATCCCCTCCTTTGGAAGCTCTGAGAGGGGATTGACACCTGCATATCTCCAGGCCATGATCCAGCCCTATACCTGTATACCTCCCGGCCATAATGTGCCCAAACCCATCAGCCTTGTGCTCTGAATTCTGACACTTCTTTTCAGACAGGCTCGACCCCTCTGTGCACTGCCAATGGTGTACTGACCTTCCCACTCTGCCTCTCAAGCATACTTTTTAGACATCTTGTTTAAGAATTAAAGGCAGAATGACGAGGATTTTCCAAGAAAACAATGTAGACTGATACAAAAATAATCCCTCTGAGACATCACTTATGACCCACTAGAAGTGTGTGGCAGTGTCTGTATCTGCAGAGAACCTGCCCTCTGCCTGTATTTTCTTATTTTGCTGTGTTCGGGACGTTTCTGGGCATCAACCTCTATAAAAACGTAGGGACCTGGTGGCATCATTGCAAGCACACATCCAAGGGGAAGCTACGAAAATGGCGGACAAAGCACAAAAAAAACAAATATAGTGCCAAGCGGACAAAGCTCATTCCAAAACTAGATTGAATACCAGAGTTGAGTTTCACCCGCTGGCTAGCACCCTGACCGCGGTCAGGGGGTGTATGCTTCTGGGGACGTTGAGACGGGGCCAACTTTCACTGTTGTGTTTACAAACCATATTGGACAAATTCTGCTCATTCTGCCTCTAATGATGTCCTTCTCTCCAATGGCTACTCTTTTGCCTTAAAAAAAACTGCTCTACCTGTCCTCCTCAGGCGACAACCTCAGGTTCTGAAAAGTGAAGCCAATGCGGAAGTGTCATAAACATGCATTCGTTATAATAGCCAGCAGGGGGCGACTCCTCTGGTTGCAAAAAGAGGTCTGATTGTATAGAAGTATATGATAAAATGAGCCTACTTCTTACTTGATTTATTACCTCAGTAAACATTGTAAACATGAGTCTATGGTCTCAATCGCTAGTTTCAAGTCTTCTTCAAACTAGCATGATTTTCAATTTGTAAATTATGGTCCCATTTAGAGTAAAATAGACCATAAAGCAGGGTATGCTTTAGGGCGTGGCTACCTTGTGATTGACAGGTCGCTACCACGGCGTTGTCCGTGTTTTCGTCAACTTAAACCCTTTTACAGTGTGTTTTCATTTCATAAAAGTTAATTGTAACATTTTGGTCGCCTAAAAATGTCTTATTCGGTGTTCGGTTGTATGTAGCTCCACCCTCTGGTTGCAAAAAACCAAGATGGCGACGGCCAAAATGCCAAACTCGAGGCTTCAAAATGGCAGTCCACAAACCGATGGGTGATGTCACGGTGACTTTGTCCACTTCTTATATACAGTCTATGGTCCTGTTATATTCAGTGAATTTATTTCAGAACTACATTTACTTCTGTCTTGGCGTACATGAATGCTTTGTGGTCACAAATATTATACTAGTATACTTAGAATTTCACTCGGAGAGCGCAGACCTCCGCCAAGGCAGTTTTCATGTACGTCAGGCCGAGTGGAGTTATTCAAAGAAATTCCCGAAGCCGGATCATGATCTGGATCGCCATGAAAATCGAATGGATTGTTCATTGTGCCACACCCCACCCCTCCAGAAAATATCATTCAAATCCATCACAGATTTTTCGAGTTAAACCAACAAGCCAACAAGCCAACAAGCCAACAAGCCAACAAACCAACGGCGGTGAAAATATAACCTCCTTCCTAGGCCGTCGGCCTTGGCGGATGTAATAAGGGCATCAAAACAACTTCAACATTTTTCACAACTGCAATCAATATATCAATCCTTATTTGCAGAGCACTCTTAATAATACATAAAGAAGAATAAATAAAGATATAGCATGAATAATTAAATCAGCCATGAAAACATGCATTCAACAACATCAACAATTAAAACACTGAATTAATTCAATATATGTTCACTTTTCCTCATATTTAACATACAGTATACAGTGTGCTTGGACATTTCCAGCTGAGCGTTGTGCTGGCTCATCTCTCCCAGTAGAATCGTCTGTCATGACAAGTGATCCATCATCTTCACCAGGCGACATCACCTCTGGGGTTCACTGTGGCTCTGATAGGCCCCATCCTCATTTCCCTCTCCATGCATCTACTTTGCAAAGTAATGTGTATACATGCTGTTTATCTCCTTCCAATTGCCATACACACCATTCCCAGTTCTGCATCTTATATTGTACAACATGTAGAAACATTGAAGTGCTGCAATGTGAAATAGAGTGTAGGAATGTAGAGATTTTGACTTAGTCGATTACTTTGCATTGAATATCTGGTTTAAGAAAGTAGTATCAGTTTTCTTTCTTCAGTTGAGAAAGTGTATTTCTCAGACAGGCATGGCTCAAATGTTCTCTTACCATGCTGTTATCCATTGTCATTTTGGCCATCTCATTATGATGTGAGTTCAAGTGCCAATATTAGCATTCTATCCTTATGAAGAGCGTTGCCCTTTTTTATAATAGATAGTGACATGATTCTAGCGATTGGCATCGAAGCTAACGTCAGCATGAGATTAGCATCAGAGGGATGATGGCTTCTGGTCTGTGTCAATATTAGCATTCCCTTGTCTCTGCCGGTGTCATCTGCCGGATAAACGAAAATGCACATGAGCTAGTGTAATAAGCATCTCAGCGAGATGAGTGAGAGGTATTGATCATGAATTGCTGATGTTTGCAGAAGCAATTACCTAACACAGTATGGATCACGACGTGGCATTTTCGGATGAGACTGCAGATTTTGAACGCTTTGTTTGAATCTAGTATAAACGAGTTGACACGTAGCAGATTATTCATGGCATAAAGGTACCTAAAGGACACACACGGGCTCTAACTATGGGACAGTCTCTTGTTGCTGCAATGAAAACTATCTTCTTCCCAAACAAAGTTTTTATACTGATGCCATGAAAAAGTGAAATGGGCAACACTTCTCTCTTCAGATACAATGAAGGTATATTGGTGCGCACAAACACATACGCTCATACAAACACCAAAATGAGAGCTATAGTAGATAGTGGTAAAATATAGCTAATTTCTTGCCCACATTTTCACAAACAGAGTTGAATAGAAACCTTTAGTGACTACCATCCTGTATGTGGCAAACCCTTCCAAATAATGCATATGAGCTATTTTGCACAAAGTAAAATCCATTACGGGATGTTTCAAGATATCAAACAAACATTCATATTTAACATTTCAACAAATTGTCCACCACCTTTGATGTATGAACATCACACTATTTCCTGCATCTGCATGTCATGCATGTCATGCATGACCTGCGCGTTAAGCAAGTTGATCGGTTGATTCATCTCTTGCCAGGAGGCAGTTTGAAATGGAGATGGAAAAATTGTAAGCTGTTGAGATTTGGCCGGTAGTAGTTCGGTCCGTGGGGACTTGGCTGTGGGACCGGAGGGTTGCCGGTTGGACAACATACGGAGTGTGGTAGCTGGAGAGCTGCCAGTTCGCCTTCTGGGCACTGCCTATGACGCAGCCCCTAGCTCTGGCATCTCTCCATACATTAATGCATGTGTTTAGGTGCATGGTGTGTATTTAGGGCCTGTGTGTAAAAAATCAACACGAGTTTAAATGATAAAATATACCTTCTTCAAACAGCAACATGCCATGTCTGAGCAACTCCCTTACACATTCGCCTGCATGCAGCGCAGAGAGGCATACTTCCATCTTAAAGGGATAGTTTGGGTGTGTTGAAGAGTGGTTGTATGAGGTACTTATCCATAATCAGTATATTACCTAGAGTAGATGACAGTTGGCACGCCTCCAGCTTGGAAATACAAGACAGGAGTACTGCTGTGGATGGGACCGGCAGCAAAACTTATTTTAGCCACCTAAAAGAGAGGCTCACCTAAAAAAAAAAATCAATATTCGTTTAAGTGCATGCTATATTTAGAATATATTCCCACTGACATCTGGTAATACACCGACTATGGATAAGTATCTCATACAACCCCATTTAAAGACACCCAAACCATTCCTTTAAGTGTGAAGTGCAGTGTGCAGCTTCTTTGCTAAAAGTTTTGTTTCTAAGGTGCAGAAAAATGAGAAAGGGCAGACGTGAGGGGATAGGTCAAGAATTGGGTCGCAGCAGAAATGCCCTGCCCGGACTTCATTCTACTTTCACAGACAATCTTTGACTCCACTCAGGCACTCCAACATCCGTGCGGTGTAAATGGATGAGAGGAAATGAATAATTGGGCTCATTCCTCTCATGCCCGAATCTAGCACTTTTGCTTCTGCAGAGATGTATGAAGTGCTCCTTATCATCATCAAATCAAAGAGCTTTAAATCGCTCACTGCAATCTTTTATCTTCCCTTAAACTTCTGCCTGCTGAAAAAAGGCTGAAAATACCACAATTTATATCCGCTTACTGTTTTGTGTCACTTGAGTATTATATTATTGTTCTGAACTTCGTATCATACCTGGGAAGATCTGTGGTTTCTCAGTTTAGGGACCATGTCCAAACCGGGATTAGATCCCTTTATTTATAAAATGGTATTAAATTGGTTTTAACATCAGCGTCTGAGTCAATGGGCTTCATGCAGGAAACGATATACAAACAAATGGCTTCATTTTCGTTTTTAGCGATGATTTGTACTTATTTTGTAAGTGCCCATTAACTTCTGGGATTCACCAATGTTTTCTTATTTTTGCTCTTAAATAGGAGAACATTTCTACGAGTGGTCGAGAGCACTCTTTCCAAAAAAAATGTATTGCTTTCACAGTCCCACAAATTGTTTGTTCAACTCAATGAAACAAAAAGTTCAACTTTGAAACATGTGTTTTAGAGTATTTATCATAATTGGATTATTCAATTTGTGGACTAAATAAATACAATTGGTCCAATGATCCCAATTAAGATTAATGACCCTTGAATAATATCATGTGAAACGCCATTACTGATGCTCTGGAAAATCACGTTTACATTGTTTAAGTTTATTTAACAATACCAGTAACATTAATATAGGACTATGTCTGTTTCAATGCATATGCCGCCCCTTCTTCTTCTTACAGCATTAATTGCATACGGCACAACACCTGCCCCATGATGTTTAGGAGGTGCTTTGTATGCTAATGCCTGCCCTCATGTAGTGTTTAGGGGGTGTTACATATGCTAACAATAAACAATCGGCCACACGCCTCCAATTTACGATCAAATGGGATTCATCATTCAGCACACCTGTGTAAGAGGTTTGGATGGTTAAGAACGCTGGAGTTCTCTTATTTTTTTTCTCTCAACAGAAAATATAAGATCAATTTAAGAGAGTGTTGCTGCATGAGGCCCATTGTTCAGTCTCCAATAATTTGGCTGTAGTGTTTGTCTTGCCTTGTGTCTCTTTGCTCCCTTAGAGCTTTGTTTTTTGCTCATTTGACTAAATGAGAATGAATATTGGGAAAAATGTGGATGAGGGTAAAGGTAGAAAACAGAACGTGGAGGGTAAATAGAAACAAAAATAAGACCAAGCAGAGGAGATAGCACAACAGGACTCCCGGTCTGTGTGGCACCATGCTGTCCTTCGGGTGGCCGGCTGTAAACAAGGGTATTGTTCACCTCTGGTGAATCTGGGTTTTGTAATCTGGGGCAATGGTCCAAAGGGAGACTGACAGAGACTGCCTGTCTGTGAGATAAAACAGAGCTTTGGAGTGAAGGAGCGTTGTAGTTTAACGCTGATTAGATTAGAAAATAGTTAAAAAACAGACCTTGCCCCTTTTCACTCTCCTGCTCCTTCTCTGGAATCAGTACGTCTCATGTGTGTTTCCTCTACCTCTGCTGCCGTCCCAACTCTTATTTCTCAAATTCTCTCTCTGCCCATCTTGTCATGTTGTATTCACATTCAGTCCCAACACAAATAGGAGCATGATGACTCACTCCAAACTCTCAAGGTTATTTATAAAACTGGATCCCAATCATCCCAACCTGTCATTTTATATGATAGTCTTGTTCCTTACTTTCTTTGGATTCCACTAAAAAACAACCACTGCAGATCCACTGCTGTATTATACTACATGTGTGTTCAATCTTGCACATTTAGAGGGCTAGTTGTGTTGCATTTTTTTTAATTCTGTGACAAAGACTATATCATTATGGCCATTTTCAAACAATGGATAGAAGTCATCTTTATACTATACTAGTGCTGTGTCCATACAGAAGCACCGCTGAGATCATATCGTAAATATTCTTAAATGGGTTTCTTTTCAATATTCGTCCTCCACTATTATCATGAGCGATAGCATGCATAGAATGTAATGAATGTAAATTGTTCTCCGCTTAGAGAACGGCTTTTACCCAGGTTTTCATTCATGAGAGGTGCTGCGTGAGGTGCAGTACACTCTGTACGTTCTAACATGTCGAATGAACTCCTTAGTTACTCGATGTGTGAAATATGGTCCCTTCATCAGTAGAAGCAGCACACCGTGACATTTGAGCTCTAGAGAATGAATACATGGTTCAGTGAAGATGTTGCAGTAAAAATGCATAATGGAAACATATGGATACGCTACTGGAAACCACTTTAGTTCTTGTTTTTTGGCTCGAACGCTTGACCTTGACAGAGAAGTGCTGTAAAAATTGACTGATTGATTGCAAGCCAGTATCAGTCTTTCATTTCTTTTATCCTTCTTTTCTGAGAGCGTTGGCTGTGAGCGAAGTGGTGGAAATCAAAAATTTGACATTGTTTACTGTGCACTACATAAATCTGATTTCCAATGAACATGCTTCATCACTCAACAAACACCTAATTATGGATTTTTCACCAACAACAACAGCAAAGCCTTGTTTTGCTTTCTAACAGCAACTGCCTCGCTTGGTTAAATCCCTTCATTTGAGACTCACGAGGGAGGAAAACGGCAAAGAAGAAAAGTGCGTGTTTGTGCGTGTGATGCATTACAAGACCTACTTGTAACAGAAAATAAAACTACTCTGAACAATAGTGATATTTGATGAGGAAAAATTAAATATATAGAAAGCAAAAATGAATGGATGGACTTGCATTTACATAGCGCTTTTCTAGTCTTCTGACCACTCAAAGCACTTTACACTACATGTTCACCCATTCACACACACATTCATACACTGATGGCAGAGGCTGCTATGGTGCCAACTTTGTCCATCAGGATCTAATCTAAATACTCATTCACATGGTTATGCCTTAGGGAGCAATTTGGGGTTAAGTGTCTTGCTCAAGGACACATCGACATGTGACCCAGAGCAGCCGGGGATCAAACCACTGACCTTCTGATTGGTGGACAACCTGCTCTACCCTCTGAGCCACAGCCACCCCGAGTTATGAGTTAGTCAAGTTATGGATTTCTCAAAAACTATATAAAGACAATCTTGTAAAGATACGTAGTTACTCATGGAGCATGTAAATTAAAATAAAAAAACATATTATTCAGACCTTTAAATGTATAAATAATCAATTGTTGCAAGCTTTTCCTTTCTTCAGATGCCCGTTTTAGCCTCACAAAGGATAGTGGCCTGCATTTGATCATGTAAATCAATGCACTTGTATGCATTGGAGGATTTGTGGTATGTGTGATCTCTGCGTGTTGGTGCATTTTAGACCCGTGTGATCAGGTGTGTGTCTAATAGCTGCTCTATCCTTGAGGTTTTTTTTTGTGTGTGAACCTTCAAGTTCCATCTGTTCATAAGCCCTGCTGCTGGAGAGGGAATTGAACCGTGGAGAAACTTGGTTGGGCAGGTGTAAGGGTCAGAGAAGTCTGCAGCATCACTGTACAGCGAGCAGACTAACTGAGAGACGGGTAAGGGAGGCAACGCGACAGACGAGCAGACAAGTTACGCAACCATGCTGACAGAGGAAGAAAAAAGAGACCGGTGAAGGAAATGGTCAGCCAATCAGACAACCAAAGCAGACACTACAGGGGCGTGGATGAATATGCAATCTGACAAGGGGTCAAACAGATATTCAGACAGGGTCAAAAGAGAGTGCAGACTTAAAGGTGTCCTGACCATGTAAAATCAGATGAGCCTGCAAGCAGGGAGACAGGAAGACGTCTGGCAGATAAAAGCAAAGACGGAAAGTTAGATAAAGAAATCAAAAAGTGGACAGACAGACAGACAGACAAACAGACAGACTGGCAGCCAAGAAGGAAAACGAAAAAGTAAGAAAGACAAAGGCATTGCTGGGAAAACATTTTCATATATGTTTTTTAGGTTAAAGTCAATGTGGGGAACTTTTAACTGGTTATGAAACAGTCTCAGTTTAATACTGATGCCTCTATGTGACCTACATACAGTAAGTAAACAAGAGCGAGAAGAGCGAGAAGATTGTCTATTTCTATATAGTTATTCCTAATGCTCGTCATCGGTGCCATCGGGTCCAATTCCGAAACTCTTTGTCGCAGCCATCAGTGTTTGATTCCTCTTCATAAGGCACTCCTTAGCACCAGTATGAGACTGTCAGACCCTGCTGTAGTAAAATGAGAGGTTTTCTAAAGGAAATCTGGTGCTCGGAAACATTTTTGTACACAGGGACTGCCAAAATCAACAAAAAATTCAGGGTTTTATGTAAAAAAAACCCCAAAAAAACTTAAACTTAAATCCCAAAGCTACTGTTTTCTCATGACATCCCTAAGGGATGGAACAAAAATGTCTCCAGAGAGCTGAGCCAAAGATCACACCGCAAATATCAAATGACAAATGAATTACTGTCGGAAAGTGTCTAATGTCCTCATGCTTAGCGCTTTTGAAAAAGACAGGGAAGCCAGCAAGCTTTTGTTTGACGGAAAGCAGGTTTGGTTTTACATAATGCATGTCTACATGTCTGTATTACAGTTGAGCTGACTGTGGAAGAACGAACAACAACGTATGTGTGTTCAGATCTGATCTGAGGACTGCTAACATTGAATTTCATGTTCAATTTCACGCCACTGATCAGTTGAACAGGTTAGCAACATGATGCTAAACCTGAATTGCAGGCAAAATTGATTTACTTTTAACCTCACTATACTAGTCCTATCTGCAGTTCTATTTTCTAATATAATGAAGAATATAGTTAAGATGCATAGTGAAAAAATGACGTTCCTTGCTAGAGATAACGCTCAGTCACTAATAACTAATAACATCCACATGTATTGTGTTTTATAATATCTAATATATTGGTTGTATAAGCTTTCAGTAGATTGTAATGAGGAACATAAATGCAATTTGATCTCTTTTAAGTAAAGTAAATAGCACAAGAGAAGGGTGAAATAAAACCACTCTCCCAAAAATTCAGGCTACTCTCCCTTGAGCAAAAATAAAAAATTACAATTCCCTCCCCCATTCCCCCCCATAAATGTTAATAAAGTCCCTAAAATGTCCCATGAGTGGCCCATGGGTTGAAAAAACATTTAAAATGTGTGAACTTCCTCCGCTGAGCTCAATTCAAGTGGCGGAGGTAATCTTCAACATTTGTGTGATTAAACTGTCTTTTCATCAAGAGCTGGAATTAGAATTAACACTCAGACTCTGAAGCCTTTTTGAAAAGTCCTATATGCAGTGGCTGCCTGATATCCCGTTGCTCCGCGCATTGCAAAAATGTAATAGCAAAAAAAAAAAAACGGAATTGCTTTTTTGGTGCAACAACAACTATGATGGCTCTCTCAAAGATTCACTCTTAAATCTCACCTTGAATCTTTCGCTCAATGCAATTTTCCCCTTTTTTTTGTCCTCCCTCTGTTTGTTTCGTCTTCTTCAATAAAATACCTTTCTCTTGTATTTGTAATACCCTCGATTCTTTAAAGGGGTTGCAAGTAGCCTCTTGCATCGCCTCTCCACTTGTTCTCCTCTTTCCTCTTCTTCTGTACTTACAGCTCCTCTACCCTTCCCTACCACCTCCTCCTCTCTCTCCTCCCATCAACCCCCCTACCCCCCCTCCCCCCACCCCCCACCCCGCACCCCACATTTCCATCTTTACCTCCTATGCTTCTCTTCTCTCTCCATCACATCTGCCTCCTTCTCCTCGTTCTCCCCCAGGCCCCTCTGGTCACCTCCTCCTCCTTTTCTTCCTCTCCTGTCAAAATTGCCCCTCTCTGTCTCTCTCACGTCTTTTTTCTCCCAGCCCCATCCAGTGAGGTCATGCTGTATCAGATCGATCGGGGTCATTGATCTTCCAATATCCTGGTAGGTGTGCTGCTCATTTCAAGACGGACCATTAGCCAATCATTAATCTAGATCAGACCATTAACCAATCATTAATCTGGGTTGCTATTTAAACCGAGGCTGTTGATTAGGTCAATGGTGACCTCTGACCTGTGGTTAGCAACACGAGGCAGGTCGGTTAAACATTCCTTCCTTCGGCAGCTGTTAATGACCTAATTGGGTGCCCTTAGATATGATTAAATAAAACAATCTTATTAAGAGGAGGTGGCTCTCTGGTTTTGTTTAAATTGGCTGAGCACTTGCACACACACACACACACACACACAGTCCTGTTTACATCACTTTAGAGGACATTGCATTGACTTGCATTAATATCCTGGAGACTTACCCTAACCCTATAACTGCTACTTAACCTAACATTTACCATAACCTTAAACCAAGTCTTCACTCTAAACTGTAATATTTACATTATAGGGGTGTGCATTTTGTCCCCAAAAGGAAGGGGAGTCCCCATAACGTGAGTGTGTTAACAGATTTATGTCCCCAAAACATGAGAAAACAGGCCTACAAACACACACACACACACACACACACACACACTGCAAGCCATATCTTCAATAAATCTTACAAATCTTCCTATATAACATCGATGCATCAATGTGTTGCACAATTTAAGTTTTGCTTTTTTTGACGTTTGGATTATGCATGAAAAATGAGCTCATGCTGCTTTTAAAACCTGCCACTCTCTCTACACATGCACTCTATAATTCATACAATTTCCTCCCGGCTTGGTGGTGACTCCTTTTTGAAACTAAATTGTGACATATGTGGAGCTTTAAAGCAGCATCGTCAGAGGAAATTCTGACATTTGCAGAATGGTATTTTATGTTGTAACACAATCTGGGAACACGTGTTTAAGAAACACAGTTTAACATGTGAGATTGACCCTGGTTTCAAAAAGCTTGTTATTAGCTGAAAAGTAGAGTCGCAGACATCACATTAAAGGGGAACACTGACTAAATTAAGAATTCCAATAGTGTGTTTTCATCACCTGGGAAAGTTCAATCAATATTTGTGAACATGAGCTCATCTTTCTCAAAGCCAGAAATCAGAGAAGTAAGTCTTAAACTTGTGATGTCATAGGGTATTAAGTCTGGAGCTGCTCCATTAACAATGTATAAGAGGCTGATTTTGTCGACCCAAAGAATGTTTGTTTTCTTTTCTTTTTTATAGCTTTATTCTATGGTAATTGCAATTGTTGTCATCTATAACATCTCTCCCAATACATTGTCTATGGAGCAGTTCCTCACTTTATACCCTATGACATCATAAGTTTGAGTTTTAGCACTGTATTTTTTGGATTTGGGAGAGAGTTGTTCATGTTAACTGATATTTTTGGACTGTCTTAGACCATAGGAACATATGAATTTATGAAAATGGGTGTAGATCCCATTTCAATCCACTATAAGCTGGGAGCAATACAGGCACTCGACACATTAGTATGAGTACAATCGTATACATTATATAAATGGCCCTTTTATAAAGGTTAAATTGTTATACGCTTTAGTTGAGACTGTAACAGAAGTGTTGATTTATCTCTTTGGTAGCTTGTTAGGCCAGAGTGCAGTATTGTGTTGCATTAGGCTCAGGCTTCCAGGTGTTATATGCACACATAATGCCATTCGGAAGACAATGCACATTTATATGAAACCACATCTTCGGGTTAATAAAGATGACCATAAATCTGAATCTACGCCTCTCTGACAGACAGGTTTCAAAAATTACATTCTTTATTGCAAGGTTGCTGTATAAATAGATGAATGCATTATGGTGTTTCTTGGTTTATGGCGTTGTCAAGTTTTAGTAGACCTGCACAGGTGATTGTTATACTTCCATAAAACAGTAACTGTAAATTCAACCATATATGCCTGCTATAGCTAAAGTGATTTGATGTGATGCATCAGATCTGCATCCAGGCTCCCCCTCCATCCAACCCAATGATTTGTCATTTGCCTTTTCCTATAGGAGTGTTTTGTTTCTTATGTCTATCTATCTATCTAGCTATTACTTATTCATTCATTACCTCTCCTCCTGACACTGTTGAAGGGGGTGGGTTGAGGGGTAAAGTGAGGACGGGGTTAAATCTCATTGGAACGTGCGCAGAACACAGCGCTCTCGTGCCGGAGGTCTCGCCGGCACAAGTGTCTGTACAGAGGTTGACTCGAACCAAGCAGCGCGCGCGTGCTCTGGAAAGCTTCTCGCTGTGTTTACTGTAACAAGAGGGAGAAAAAAAATAAACATTTTTTTTATTTTTAAATCTTTTTTCATCTCTCATATACCGGGACGAAGTATAGCGTGGCTCCTGCGCTCTGGATGATAATGGGGATAATTTTCCTTCCAAGCCATCAGATGTTTCCAGTGGTGGATTTCACTGTTTTGGAATGTGTTTGATGCGCATTAACGTTGTTTTTCTTCTCGACATTTTCCTCATCTGGGTTTATGCCTATACACGCTCTGTTTCATATTTTCTTCTTGCCACTGGAAAAATATGTGTGGATTTTACCCGTTTTTTTGATTATTCCTGCGACCTGTTTTCAGTAATCTAAAAGGCTTGAATGAATGATGCAAATCTTTTGAGATGAAAAACAGCACTTTTGGGGATCGTTTTTTGCTTGTGCGCGGCTCGTGCCCAACCTCGCGCCTCAGCAGCCTGTTGTTGTCAGTGGAGAAACGCGCAACTTTGCCTCGAGCTGGAGCCGGAGTTGGAGTTGGTGCAGCAGCTGGTCTGAGCGGCAGCGGCGCACCAGGGCGACGCGCAGGGTGCCAGGAGGGGGACCGACGGAGCGGCCCCGGTGTTCCGCCGCCGTTCTGTGGTCGGACGGTGCAGCTGTGGAGCACGGATGAGGATGAAGACGGTGGTGATGATGATGATGAAGAACGCAGCTCGAGCAGCAGCAGGCACCGGGGTCTCGCCACCACCACCATCATGTTTACTGCTGCTGTGCGCTCTCGTCTTTCTCCCGCCGCTCCCGTGCGCTCACTCGCACCCGCAGCCGTGCCAGGTGCTGAAACGCATCGGCCACACGGTGCGGGTCGGCGCTCTGCACGTTCAGCCGCGCGTGCTCTCCACCACCTCCACCACCTCCAGCGGCTCTGAGGAGGACTGGGACACGGATAGAGGTTGGACTGGAGAGCGGCGGGTGCTGGAGTTGGGAAAGAAGCAGGTTAAAACAACAACAAGTGCCGGCGCGCCTGGATACGGCAGCCTCAGGACTAGGACCAGGAGTAAGAGCCAGCAGGCTCGGCAGCGCGAGGAGAACAACACCTCGAGGGAGAACCGCGTGTTCGCACCAAGAGACTCGGTGTTGCTCGCGGTGGAGGCTCTCAACCGGGCCGGGCTGCTGCCATACAATTTGTCCCTGGAGGTCGTCATGGCTGTCGGGTCCGGGCTCGGAGAGCTGCCCTCCTTCTCCTCCTCTTCCTCCTCCTCCTCCTCTGCTGGCAGCACCGAGAGCGAAGACCCGCTGTCGTTCTTGGAGAGCGTGTGTCACACGGTGGTCGTTCAGGGGGTTTCTGCCATGATCTCCTTCCCACGGAACCGGGACGAGTTCGTCAAGTTGGAGTTCGTCTCGCTGGCGCTTCAGGTGCCAGTAGTCAGCGTTGTGCAGAGGGAGTTTACGCGCCACAGTGAGGTAAAAAGAAAAAAAAAGTTATTCCACCTAAATTACATGTGAGCTGATGATTACTGCACTTCTGCATACAGCTGTTGCAGATGTTATATACAGAAAAATACTGTGACAAGTCAGTCAAATCCAACAACATATGAACAGAAAGCAGTTCCACATAACTAGATAGTTTTGTGCCTCCAGTAAGGTAACACAAAAAGAAGTTATTCCACCTAAATTACATGTGAGCTGTTGATTACTGCACTTCTGCATACAGCTGCAGTGAGTGTTGCAGATGTTATATACAGAAACATCAGTCAAAGTCAGTCAAATCCACAACATATGAAAAGAAAGCAGTTCCACATAAATAGATAGTTTTGGTGCCACCATTGGTCCACATTATTAGACAGAGGCTGGAAGGGGAAACCCTTCCTCCTTGGTCTTTTCCCTCTTTATCTTCCTCTCACTGACATTGTTTCAGATGAAGGACAGAACACATTCTTGTGTCTTCC
Organism: Sebastiscus albofasciatus; assembly: GCA_916701655.1. Taxonomy (NCBI): domain Eukaryota; kingdom Metazoa; phylum Chordata; class Actinopteri; order Perciformes; family Sebastidae; genus Sebastiscus; species Sebastiscus albofasciatus. Next base: position 10,060 of record CAKAOI010027391.1, on the reverse strand, counting down.
TTTTCTCGTTCGGTATTCATTTCACCACTCTTGGTTAAATGAGCAAAAATGAAGCTAAATTGCTGACACAATTTGTGACACAAGCTGATGTTCTTGTATCAAATTGGGGGAGTCTGCTGAGAAAAAGCTGCAGCTGCTTCAAAACTGAGACCAAAATTAAAGGGGCATAGAGGGAGCACACGCAGGCTCTGTCCATGGTGCTGAAATCTACCAATAATAATAATAAGAAAAAAGGACAGGGTGTCTCTTTGCAGAATAGGAGAAGAGTGCATTCTCTCTTCTATTATAAACAAGGTTCCAGTACAACAACAAAATGATTGAAGGCTATATGTGCACCCAGCAGCACATGCCCTGAGGTAAATATGCACAAACAAACACTTTGCTGGGATTCAGAATTCCACAAGCAGAGGTTCACCGCTGCGGAGAGAGAGTGAAAGAGAGAGAGAGAGCACAACAGTATAGGAAAAGAAAGTTAGTTGGAATTGCAATTCTAACATCAAGCTGTGCTGACATCTACAGTATTGATCTAACGTCTTTCCTTACAACAAATAAATGATGAACTGCCCTTTCTCAATCAGAAACACATATCATAATCATACATTATGTCGAGATGTGAATCCCATACTTGCTGGGAGCTGCAGCAGCAGCACCACCAAGTCTAAAGTCAAATCTCTGACTAGATTCTGGCCTATACTGGTATGTCTGTACAAGAAAAACCCATGTTTGCTGAGCCAACCCATAAGCGAGAGCAAGTTGGATAACCCTTTTGGCATTTGGCCTAGATCAGTGAATGCACACTGAATAGTACACAAGTCAACTGTAGAGAAAATGTTGAAAGCATTTCACTGCTTTTACAATGAAATCAACATTTTTCTTCCTTACCCGTTCTGTTGGGTGTTTCGACTACAGTATACGTACAGTTCTCTTTTAACTAAACAATACACAATTGTCAGTCTGCAGTGGTATTATCATGTTTTAAATGGCAATTACTACCATATTTGGTTTTAATCATGTAAAGGCAACATTTTGACACATGGTGATATGCCATTTTCTATTCAAATGAACTCTCTTGATATGTCACATGTCTCTCTCTGTAGCTTATCTTGGTTTAATTGCTGTTGTATAATCTCTCATCCACCCCCAAAACATCAAACGTCAATCTGAAAAAAAGATGTGTTAGATTGACAACATTTCATCTTTAAAAAAAGTGCTTCAATCTTCAAAATGGTTTGGAGCACAAGCTGAGGAACTTTGGGAATGTGACGTGTTTGAAGGCAACGATATCCACATAACACACAAAGTAGGTTGTTGTCAGTGCCCTCCAAAAGTATAGCTGTTCCAAAATGATCTAACATTATCTGAATGTTATAACATTGATGACATTCAGCCACGAGATTTTGCATTCTCCCTCCCTCGTTCCATTGCGTTCACTTCACAACAAGTTGTTGCCAGGCACTTACCGTCAATCTCAGCCATTTATCTGTTTTTTTCCACACTAACTGACGACCCAGAGACACCACTAGATACTAACGTCATTTTACTACTGCCTCACAAGCCTTGTTAGAAGCGGAAAGCAATGTCAGATATTCCACAGAGAGGTTGCCCCGATGGCTCAGTTGGTAGAGCGGGCGCCCATATAACAAGCCTGAGTCCTAATCGCGGTGGTCCAGGTTCAAATCCGACATGCAGTCCATCATCTTTCTAAACTGTCCACTGTCTTATCAATGTAGGCTTGAAACCATGATGGTTGGTAGAAGTCAGGAAGTGTAGCTTGGTGAATTTCATGGATTGAAATTCATGAAACTCTCTTGCCAAATACTCTTAATTGACGATTGTCTGTAGAGTCTGCAGCTGGAATGCGAGAGAGAGAAAATTAGTTAAGTGTAAACACTCTAAATTAATCACTGGGACGGTTCATCAATAACCATTCTCTGGAAAAGACACCTGCTGAATGTGTGTGTGTGTGTGTGTGTGTGTCTGTGAGTGTGTGTGTCTGTGAGTGCGTGTGTATTTGTTTGTGTGTCTAGTTAGAAATGCCTCATAAGTACAACTAGACACTCACAACCACAAAATGATTAAATGTAACTATACACTGTAAACCTCTTTAATTGGGTGGCTCTAACAGGGCGGTTATTGCATATCAATGAGTAGCAGTTAGAGTATGTGTGTGTGTGTGTGTGTGTGCGTGTGTGTTTGACTTTCCACGCACAACCTTCCTGGGAGGGGCAAAGAGCTTCATTGTTTATTTATTTTCTTCATACACACACACACACACACACACACACACACACGCACACAAACACACTCAAACCATTAGTTAGACTGAAGGGTTCTGGGACCCTTGCCACCTACTGAGCTATAGTAACGAGTGTGTGTGTGTGTGTGTGTGTGTCTGTGTGTGTGTGTGTGTGTGCGTGCATGCGTACGTGCGTGCGTGCGTTCTAATTTCCTGCCCTGTGCACAAGGAAGCATTAGGCTGTAGGCAGTCAGCAGGTGTTTAAAGTCCAAACTGGTTTTTGGAAGTGAAATAACAGGTAACGATATATAGCAGACAAACCAATAGACAAAGATTGATAAATTGATGGATGTACAGATGGTTAGTCGAATGGATGGGTGCAAAAATGTATTTGGCAATAGACAGGCAAACAAACAGACTGTGCAGAACTCGTGTGTGACTTTTGGAGAGATGGCTTAACTCCCCTCTGACCCAATCTAGTTTTGCTGGCAAATCCCGACTGAAGGCTGACAGCAAATTCTACGCAACAGAATTTTCTAATTGTGAAAACCTTTTGAATGTCTTGAGAGGATCTCATTAGTGTTTATTTGGTGACCTTGTCTGACCTTGATTTGTTTGCCTCTAAAACTATAGGTTGAACAAAGTTCACTATTAAAAAATGACATAATGTACCGATGAGCAACCTCTGACTCTGTATCCTGCCCACATTATGTTACGTAAGTGTCGAAATGATGAGGCTGCATTAGAATGTGGAGCTTATGGACCAAAATATAAAGCGACCTCGGGGTAAAGGGACTAGGTGGGTTGGGAGTAGGTGGTGAGAGGCTTCGGAAGCAGCAAAAGGTTGAGGATTTAGCATATAAAAGGGACTGAGAGACTCGCGGGGAAAGGAGACTCCCTGGGAAAGACCAGTTGTCTCCGATAGGAGGACCGAGCTTTAAAGTGGAAAACTATCTGGCACTACAGCTTGAGTTAAATTTAGACACAGCGTCTTCACCCACAACTTGAAGCATTTATATATGCAAATAACGGTTGCTACTTAATCCAATTATGTACAAATGTATGCTTTCGCTTTGCATCAAAATTAAAATGTGTTGCAGATATTCCCATTATGTCGAAGGGCATATGTAAAGTACTATATGTGGAATGTATGCAAAGTAAAGTACAGATGTTTATGAGGTATACACCATGTTGCCTGTTCATTAGATACATCTGTACAATCTAATATGATGTATAAAAGCCGTGCAATAAATCCCACTTTTGCTAAACTTATCATGTTAAGCTTTTGCAGACAGCATTAGACAGGTGTTCAATTTTTAGGGCTGTGGTTTGTGGTGCTCCACTGGACTGCATTAGTTTTTATCAGCTGCAACCAGCAGCTCTATAGCTCACTCGGTCGTTCGTTTGGACGGTCCACTAAAATCTCCCCACCCTTTGGCGGTCACACTTTTCGCCCTTGGAGGCTGGAATTTGGCATGGAGGTCAAGTGTGTGGGAGTACGTGTGTGTGTTTATGTTTGTACCAATTGTCAAAAAGAGGGTGCGGCAGCGAGAGTGGCCTTAACAAAAAGGTGCATAGCTTCTAAACGGACTCACATACCTTCGCCAAACTCATGAACCATTTGTCGTAGACTCGTGGGAGGCATCATAGCATTGCCCAGCCCCTTTACATTAGCCCCGCCCCTTTCATAACTCATAAAGTATTTGTCCTAGACTCATGTACTATTTGAATGAATGCAGCTGAAGTGCAGGCTTCCTGTCCTCTGTGACCAAGGAGCGGGAACACTGGAGCACATGCACATAGAAACACACAACCCATTTTCATCAATGTAATGCGGACACTTTTGTACCTGACAGAGCTAAACCGGGACTTGTGCCTCAGTATCAGACACTGAGGGACGTGACAAAGTGGTGGTATTTGACAACCTGAACGGGCTGCACACCCTGCGTGCTGTTATTGGCAGGAGGTTACATCCCCACGTGGGGCCCAAACGCTCTTTTCTGACGCCCAGAAGAGTCCCGAACACAACAAAGTAAGAAGAAAAGAGAAAAAAACAGGCAGAGGGCAGGATCTCCGTAAATACAGACACTGCCACACACTAATCGTGGGTCATAAGTGATGATTGAGAGGGATTATTCCTGCATATTATACCTTTTAAGCCATGCCCCCTTTCAAAAACTCATGAACAGTGTCTCGTAGAAACTTGTGAGAGGCTACATTGGTCTCAGCAGAGAGTTCCTTTTTCGTTTTGCCATAGATATCAAGTGTTTGTGAGGTTGTGTGTGTGAACACACGCACATACGGATGTGTGTGCGTACGTGGTTGTGAATTTGCGCTTGTTACAAGTGTAACTACAAAACTACATTAGTGTAATTAATGGTGTATAAAATGTTGCAGTCTGAACATGTTTTTAGCAGGTCAGAGTCGACGAAGTGTAAATACTTCATTGGCTTTGGAACAACTTCATCACAGTTACTAACGCTGTCTCACAATTGGGTCATATTGAACGCCATTAAGCAGAATTTGTCAATGTCAACTATAACAATTAGCACTTTCCCTCTACTCAGCATGCAGCACCTTTACATGACCCACCTTTGTAGTTCTTTCAATAACGAATTAAGTAAAGTCCTGTTCCATGACCATTGTTGTCTAACCTCTGTGTCGGGTGTGTGAGTGTGTAGATGTATTAGCTTTCACGTGCTTCACAAACCCAACAGTGAGTTTAGCCTAAGGGGCAGCGGGCTCTGTGATGGAAGGGTGGTAGTAGTAACTCAGAGATGGTTTTTGTAATGCATATTTTAACCGTGAAATGAAACACACTTGTGTTCTTTTCAATTAGATGCTGGTAAATTAATTTGCAGATCACGCTGATTAGGATATTGGGGGTAATTATGTCCTCAGAATCTATCCGGGGATAGCAGATGAATGATTTGCTTTGCTGACAAAGGGGGAGAGTTAGAGGAGTTTCTCATTGTCCCTTCATAAATAACGCTGGCAGTGACATAATGAGGCCAGTAGGATGAATGTCTGAGAGCTATGGGTAGGTCTACATGGTGTTAAGGGTTGGGGCTAAGGAACAATAGTGAAACCCTTAAGATTTGAACATTTTGCAACATCTGCAAGATATAATGTTTTTTTTTTGTTTTTTGCTAAATCAACAGTTTTTTTGTGAATTATTCAAAGGACGGGACAGTATGTTTACTTCTGCAATCTTGTAAAAACAAAATACCAGAAACCCATTTAAATCAGTTTTCACACTTTCCCCACAATGAATCATCTAATCAAGGAAAGATCAATACCAAGTAGTTTATTTAATTTGTCCACTGGGGCTCATGATTCTGCCAGTCCCTGCAGTTTTACCATAAAGCAAAGGCATGCAAGTTTCTTCACGTTAAAAAAAAACAAAACTCACAGCAAATGTATTTGGGCCGCGGAAGTCACAGATTTCTGAAGAGAGAAGAGTGATGAAAGAGAGCAGAGTGACAACAAAGCTGGGATTTCCCAGTTCGTCGAAAGCAGCAGTATTTATGACAGAAAGCAGGCAGCCGCATTCCCTGGCAAATTTCTGCCTGTTTATTTACACGAGGAACAAAGAGGGGGTTACAGATTTTATGGTGATCACAGTGCAGAAGTGCTGCAGCTGAGAATAAATCCCCCAATCCTCCTGGGGGATGAGAGGAGGTGAGAGTCTGATGCCCGGTGGACTGCATTACCATTTCTTTCCCTGAAACAGGACTTCTAAAACTGAAATAAAACACATAGTATTGCGTCTGTTGGTGCTTTTGTCGCAGAAACAATCCATCCGTGAATAGGCTACACAATAAGCAGATGAATAAGAATTATCTTATTTGCATGCCCATTGGGTAGAGTGATTAATGGGATAAATGAAATTAACCAATAGATTAATCTAATGGACTTTTAGTGCAAAGCTTGTGGAAAAGTTGTAAAGTCAATTAAACAGAGATGCTGAGGGCCTTTTAAGTGTTGTGTAGTTCTGTGTGTTTGTGTGTGTGTGTGTGTGTGTGTGTGTGTGTGTGTGTGAGAGAGAGAGAGTGCATGACAGATTGATTGCCTGGGTGACTGGTATGTAGGGTACAGTATGCCAAGGTACACCGGAGCAGATCTATCTGGCAGCTCAGTATTATAGGGATGACCGTGTCACCTATGAAATGTATCAGCTCTGATCTTCTGGCTTACTGTCATCCTGTAGGTGCAATGCACTGTGTGTGTAGAGTAGGTCACTGCTCCGATCGTAATGGCACTGAAGAAGTCAGTGGACCCAGTCGATGGTTTTGGCCAGTTACCTACAAATCGTACACATTTTGTATTGCTGTCAAACATTTATTATAGCATACAATCAATTTTTTTTTTTTAAAGATTAATGTCCAACCTTGTAGAAAGTGAGGGTGAGAAAAATGAAAATGAGCGCTTGACTTGTTTTAGTCACCTTTATTTCAATATTATTTTCCGTTTTTGGAATTATTATTTTCAGTTGCAGTTTGGTTAGATTTAGGCACCAAAACTACATGGTTAGGTTTAAGGAAAATATACATACAATACATATACTTATACAGTATCTATGTGTGCCCAGGTCAGGTGCAAAGTTGTTGGCTACGAACACCTGGTTGCTGGTCTCTGCCATGCTACAGTATATACTAGGGATTTGATGGTGAGGAAATCTTCCCACCGGTTAATAAACTTGTGATAACACTGGTGTTACCGATTACACAGGACATTTTACAAGAAAAGACAACGGTCAACATGTGCAGAGTGCTTACTTTAATAAGCTTTACAATCGGGTGGCAGTGTTTCTGGTCCAGCTTTCGCTGCGTGGCCGCAGATTTAACACGGGACCGTCACCCAGAAAGCGTTGTTTGTGTCCTATGTGAAACCAAGTGAATATTGGCTCATTTTGATTTACTTTTGTACTTTTGTGATTTACGCCATGTGCATAAGTTATGTAACAAACTTATTTTATTTAACAAACATACTTATTTTAACCCAAACCCCAATCTTTTCCTAAATCCAATCAAGTAGTATTGTTACCTAAACCTAACCAGTTCAAACATACTTAGTTTAACCCAGACAGTGATCCTTTCTTAAAACTAACAGAGTATCTCTGTTGCCCAAACAACAGATTCTGCACTGCTCGTTCATGTTGCTGAATATTTGTAGGAGAACGCACAGAAAATGAATAATAACTTTACGTAAGTTTGTCACTGAAAACTGACTGCTAGCATCTGGAAGCGATGCTGATGAGAGCGGAGATAGTGAACCAAAACAGTAAAGTTGTGGGTGAAAAAAAATAGTTGAAAGTTGGGTAATAATTTGATTTGCTTATCATTTGTCTCCTGGGTTGATCCTCTGATAACATACAGTAGTTACTGTAGACTTGTGAAATTTGTCCTTGCTTTCAACCTTACACAAAGATAACATCATCTCTGACCTAAAATAAATAAAGGCGATGGACTTTTCACTGCCGATTAGCTATCTCAAGCTAATTTATAGGCTCTCAAAGGTGATTTAACAAACTGAAATTAAATCAAATCAACTGTAGCCTAGGAGGTGGGAAATCAATCTAAAAAGGTACTATAGAGTTTGGAAAATGGTCAGCAACAATATAGAGAATAAAGAACTTGTCACTGATGGGCTGATTAATGTAATTGTAAGAACTGTATGGTACTTTAACAGGATATAGTCTATTATTGTTCTCTTCTGAAAGTGGTAAAGGCCAATTTAAGACATCACTGACAGAAAACCCCAAACTACAAGGCAAGCAAGCACTCAGCCTCTTATATTATAACACAAACTATAGTTGGGATCCTGTTTATTTCAGAATCCCAACATTATATTCAAGACCATATCTACATCTTTGGTGAATATACAGCAGAAATTTATGTTGGATATAAAACAGAGCATAATCAAGCTTCTCATTTTAGTATCTTTGTGGAGCATTGAGCCATTCGGTGGATGGTTTCATCATCACAGCACCTGACTCCACGATGGGACCACACTTTTATCATTCCTGGTCCAGGTGGAAATCACACACACCACTGCCGTTCTCATTGATCTGTCCAGGCCTCATCAATCAACTGATGAATTCATGAATCGCAAAGCGGAGGTGTGAATTAAATTACCTGGAATTGACCAAGCACAGTATATGAAAGGCCCAGTTGAGTTTCTCCGGGTTTTAGGTGTTGATTAAATCACAAATATAATACACGCAAAAAATAGATGTAGCGTGTTCCTCATGATGTGAATAATGATATTCATGGGAGCAGGTAAGTGGAGGCTGAAATCCATTATATCCAGCAGACTGTGTTTGTTCTCGAGGAACCAAATTGAATTTTAGGGTAGAAAGTAATTCTGCAGTTGGATTTATAACCTTTTCTGTCTTTCTTTATTTCCTTTTTTTCTTCCTTTCTCCACTCTACTACATCTGTTTCTCCTTCCTGGTGCCCCATCTTCCTATCCTCACTCCTCTCTAACCTTCTTCCCTCTTCCTTAATGTTGCACCTAACCTCCTCCTCCTCCACCATCCCTCCATTGTCCTTATTTTGCCTTTTCTCCATCTCATTTTGCCATTTCTCGCAATCCCTTCATTCCAAAAAACACCCTCTAATGTTTTTCTCCTATCTCTCTGCCCTCTATGAAATCCAACTGACCCTCACCGACCTTTTGTCCTCCCCATCACTACTTGTTTATCACTCCGGTCACCCTTACATTTCCAATCCCTCTATTTCCTCCTGTTTATTTAACTGTCCCTCATCTCTTTCCCAATCCCACATGCCTCAATCTCTTCCATGGTTTTTACGATCTCATAAATCTTTCCCACCCATCTCCCTGATTCCTTTCTTGTCCCTTCCCTGAAATCACTTGCCCATTCACCCGTTCCCTTTTTACAATCTCCCCGCAGAATCCTCTCCATTTCCAACTGGCGATGCGGACCGTGGAGGCCCCGCCATCCCATCTCCTCTCTAACCTGCTGATGATGAACGGCTGGTTGGACTTCAGTATTCTGCTGTGTCAGGAATGGGACATTAGCGACTTCCTCCTCCTCATCAAGAACAACACCCGCTTCCACCTGGGCACTCTTGTCAATCTGACAACCACCGCCTCGACCTTGTCGCCATCTTCATCTTCATCATCACACTCAGGAGCGGTATCAGGGGTCGCAACAGGAGCGGAGTCGTCGTCGTCATCATCATCGTCGTCTTTGCCTTACTTCTCCCCCGCTGCCTCATCCTCTTCTTCTTCTTCTTCGTCCACTTCCTCCTCTAAGTTGGACCAACAGCAAGCTCTCATGCGACAGTTGGAGCGCCTGAGGGAACCTTCGTCTACAAGGGGAGTGATAACATTTGGGTGCGAGATTCGCGAAGTGCGGCGTCTGTGGACGCTGGTGAGTCGGATGACGCTCCCGGAGTTTCACTGGGTTTTGGGGGACAGCCAGAATGTGGCCGAGCTGAGAACAGAGGGGTTGCCCCTGGGGCTGCTGGCGCACGGGATCATGGGGTCCCCTTCTCTGGATCACTACGTCCAAGACTCAGTGGAGCTGGTCGCGCGGGCGGTGGGCAGTGCAGCCCAGGAGAATCCTGCCCTGGCGCTCATACCGGGGACTACTAACTGTATGGATGTACAACAGAGCAACGGCAGCTCGGGGCAATACTTGTCAAGGTAGGGAACAATATTTTAATATCATTAGATGCAGAGAAAATATCGTGATTGAAAGCCAGACTGACAAGGTCTACTTATTGAGATAATATGACAATTGATCATACATTAGTTTTTCCCAATACTTTTGCAGTAGAAGAAATGATTGAAATT
>CAKAOI010027390.1:0-38501 GCA_916701655.1 Sebastiscus albofasciatus | reverse complement strand
TTTTATATTATAAAGCAGGTTTAAGTGCATTAATAAATACTGTGAAAGTATTGAAGCGCTCAATAAACGGAGAAACACAAACGGCCCGTATTCAGAAATTGTGCGTTTGAAACAAGCCATTGTGATGTTACAAATATACAATATTTAGACCGTTTCACAGTTTTAAACATAAACATACTAAATGTGTCCCAGTTTATTTTCTGTTGCAGTGTATGTGAATGACATCAGCTGACAGGAAGTAAACAAGGACCCAATCTGTTTCCTAGCAACGCAATTCCATTGTCATTCTGTTGAAATGCACTAAAACGGAGTGTTTCAGACGGAGGGTGAATACAGGTATATTCAGGCAGACCGTACGAGAAAAATAAAGTGTTTTTTTAACATTAAAGCATGTAAACATGTTCTGGTAGAAACACTAAATACAAGCATGAACCTGAAAATGAGCATGATATGGGACCTTTAAGCCACTGGGCTTTTAAAGTTAACATTCTCATAAGAGATATTTACTCATGTAATTATTGATGGTTTTATAGGGAAACGGACAAAGAGGAACTCACCCCACTTGTTGCCGACCAACACTGGACAAGCTGCATGTCGGGTGCTGTAGTCTCCCTCCCCGCTGGGAAACAGATTGTACCAGAACACTGCAGTGCCCTGGAATACACACAGACAACAGACAGCGGAGGTTAGCAGTGTTGCAAACCCTCCAGGAATAGCCAGGAAGTCAGAAAGTCAGCCCCAGTCTCCTAAATGAATTCCCACTGATTATTGACAGGTGAAATTATAATATAACGTAATAAAACGTAAAATGTAAATACACGTTTTGTGTTTTTTGAACATGCTGTATGTAGACTTGAGAAACATTCTTTCGATGACAGGAATTAACAGACATTTGCTTAATAGTAAATGATCCTGTTTTGCATGGAAAGGTTGCCTGTTAGAGGATTGTGTTGTGTGTGTGAGAGAGAGAAAGCGCATGAATCTGCTGACTAATTGGTGCTATTCCTCACCAGGTGGCAAAAAACAACATTCACAGCATTTTGCACATTACTTGAAAACAAATAAAAACACCTAGGGATTCGTTGGCTATATAATATGACAAATACAGCTACCTTAGTCAATAATTATGTATTGTGATAAGCGGTGGAACATAAGCGGTTACCTTTTGGGGCCAAACTGCTGCACCAACATCTGGGAAAACAGTAGCTCCCCCTGCAGCTACATCACTCATCTACAACAGAGACAGAGAGGCAAAGAAACTTCAAATCATATAATTCTGTAGTCCTACTAAATAAGCTCACATTTGTTGCTTTCTGTGTGGCTTGCATTCCCTTTTAATGAATCAACTGCTTCACATGAACACTGAAAATGTATTTTGCGGCTCGGTTTACAGAAAATATTACTGGTTCTATCTTTGTCCCATCTTTCCTCCTTCCCGCCAATGTAAAATCCTCCTTATTGCATCAGCATAGCAAGTCCTGCTTTAACTCAGATGTTACTTCTGTGACAGCAAAGATGTTGCCCACTGGCAAAGCCCATAATCAGAGATGACAGATAGGCCTTAATGAATAATACCAGGCTGTATGTCAGTATGAGACTTTTCTGTTTATATGCAGATTTTTTAATCACAGGGACTAGATTTTACTCCACACTGCGTGGGGTGAGAGAGTTCATTGCCCTGCCTGGTTAAAGGAACAGTGTGTAGCATTTGGGGTCCTCTTCATGCAGCTGGTCACCATGTTTCTACAGTAGCCCAGAACGGACAAACCAAACACTAGCCCTAGATAGGTCATTTCACATTTTCACGTTTTTGCATCGGCCACCATAGTTCTCCTACAAGCTTGGCACACAGAAGACACTTCAGTTGGTTGCAATCATAGACTTTATATAAAGATGGATGACGCATCTCCACTTCCTCCCACTGTACTGAAGTGAAGCCAAAATATCCCTGATATGGGAGCTGCCATGATAAGATTTTGACATAATTTGGAGCCAGAGTCTGCGCAGTAGTTATCGGGCGGTGGAAAACTTATTTAATGAATACTTTGACTTTTTATTTTGGCCCATGTCCCATGGGATTTATCACCTATACTGCAGCCAGCCACCAGGGGGCGATCAAGATGGTTTGGCTTCACTTTTGGGGAGCTGTCTTGTCGTCCATCTTTATATAAAATCTATGGTTGCAATTTGTAACCTCACGGCTAGGTGCCGCCAGATCCTACACACTGCACCTTTAAGGCCCCATTTTCTTAAACCTGCCGTAAACTTTCTTAAAGTTAAAACCTAATGAGACATGACACGTCCTTTTGTAAAAAGAAGGGAAAACATCCTTTTACTGAAATTATACTGGACTTTTGTCCCATCTTTCAAATGGTTTTCCATAATACAGTTTAAAGTGGATACAAATCATTTATTTCTCACTTTATGACAATATCGTGTTTTCTGCTTCTGCTAGTTACAACACTTACTTGAAGCTTAATGTTTTTTATATTGAGTGACCTATTTAAACCTTTGACGCCATTTTTATGGTTGCACCATTACTTTATTATGTCATTTTATACACATAGGTCACCGTGAGGATGAGATGTTCAGTGTTTTGACTTTAGGGTCTTGAATACAATTTAAAAATAATAACGCTCCGCATTTGTGAGTTTAAGATGGCTTGGCCAAAGTGTAAGTTCAATCTAAAGTTAACAACACTGGTCTTTAGGTGAATTTAGGAAGAGTTTACTCACATAGAAGAGCCATGTTGCTATGCGGTTCCCAGTGCCCAGCTCTTTAAAGGCATCTGGCTCATCTTTCTGTGGAGAGAAAATCAATATCAGGTTTAATGTCCTGCCACATTAACACTAACACTACTGTACAATTACAGAAATTCACTCGTGTGAATCACAAAGGTTCTTACCCTTCCGAAGTCAAAGTGAGGTTCGTATTGACCTCCAACGCCATAATTTGCAATCTACAAAGATCAATAAAATATGATTTAAGTCTCACAACTCTATGAATCAGGTTTCCAATAGATTGAAAATATAAATTGTGTTGAATGTCCTTCAACTAATGAACTAACTCTTTACCTGCAGCTCTTCTGCAGTGTCCATTTCCAGCCCTGTGAGATCTTCAATTCTCTGGTTGATCTTGTCAATCATTGGATCTTCATAACCAGTGAGCCAAGCACTTGAATACAGGAGGGAAATCAGAACAAGTGAGAAAGAACAGGACGTGCTATACAGTATGTCAGTGATGCACATATTTGTCCACTAGATGGCAGAATAGATTTCTTCTGAAATAGGCGACTGAGAGTCATGTCATGCTGAAAAGTTGCCATGAAAAGCTCGAAAAGAAAGTGAAGTTGGGCAATACAATCAGTTGATAGCAATAGGAAGTGGAGGTATAAAGAAAATGAAAAAAAAAAGAAACCGGCCCGAGATTCAGAATCTCCAATCAGCTCAGGGTACAGGCTTGATCTGATTTCAAACCATGTGTGCATTTAAGCATGAGGACATTTTGCATAAGAGTCTGGTTGAGGACTACGGCAAAATATTTTCATGGGTTTAACTTTCCCGACACTACCTGCCATTCATACTCACTCTCACACCCCAGTCTAAGAGAAGGCTCCTGATAAAATAAGCTCTTGACTGAGCATAGCAATGAACTCCTTCTTGTGAAATATTATAACATTACACAACTGTAGCTCTGCAGACCACATCATAAAATGCCTTTTTTTTCCTGACTAATGTATTAAAAAGCCACAGTATCCACATAAAAAACTGTAAAACCACACATAACATTATAAGAGAATTGGAGATTTATAGATTTATCAGTTTATATGAAGTTACGAACACATATGTGACGACAGAAAGACAGAATTCCAACATCTGCTCTTGACACACTCTCAAATTTAGGGGATTTTTAAGACATAACAAAGCCTATGAGCTGACTCCCACCCCCACTGTCTCACGGACGTGTTGCAGAGAATTTCAGCAGATCTACTTTGAGATGTGTGTGTGTATGAGGGAGGCAGTGAGATGAGTCAGCTTTTCTTATGAAGAGTTTATGTTGATAATAAGTAATATTTTTTGAAGGCATACTGGGCCAAATGCGAGCCAACACATTTTTCCTAATTTGTCTTGCAGCCAGTTCAGTGAGCGGTCAACCTCTTCTGAGTTCATCCATCTGCTGCCTCTGTCACTTGACGTTCACTGAATTTGGATATACAAGCTTGCTGAAACATACAAAAACATCAAAGGAATACCACACCCTTGCACCCATATGCACAGGCACACGCGCCCAAACATTAATTGCCAAGAACTGAAAAACCAAAGAAACCTTTTGGTTTCTGGTGGTCTGCTACGCCTGCTATTTTTAAGGGTGGGATGAAAGTTTAACTTACTACAGGATCATGTCTATTGAAATGGAACAGTCCTTTTAACTACTACTTTCTTCACATCGACAGGAGGATAACAATCTCTCTCTTCAAACGTTTGCAGCATACATTTATGTGTTTTTAAGTATGTGCACCCAGACTCCGTTTATTACTAAGTTTATTAATCCTTCTTGCTGAAATGTTAGTTGAGGAAGCATAGTAAAACTGCAGCAGCTGTAAGGAGTTCATATGAGAATGTGTTGCAGATTCATTGCTGGAAAGCACAATGGGGAACAGAGATCGAGTGCTCAGGATCTCAAAAAACCTGTGAAGGAATGGCTGGGGGAAAGAAAACAATATCTGTCACAACTGTGTAGTTCCATGGAAATTCCTAAATCAGTGGGGAAGCTGAAAGAATATTTCAGCTACACCAAAAAACAATAGAGGATTGTTTATCTCGGTTTAAACAAAATTATGTTTGAGATCAATTTGGTGTTCTGGCAGAAATCTGTTGAGAGTTTTAACTTAAACCAAATTAAAACCTCCTCTAGTGTTAGTTTTCCACGTTTAGTGACACATTTTCATGTTTTCCATGATGGTGCAGGGCTCAATAAGTGTTTCAGCCAGGGCACAGACATAAAGACAAAGAGAAGGATGGAGGAGGAGGCATTGCGGCCCTCCTAGTAACCTGTGACCCCTTACCTCTTGGAGACTCTGTACTGGGCCGTGGTAAGTTTCCCGGTTAGGGGGTCATGCACCGTGGCTCGCCTTAACTACGGTAGTTCCCGCAGGACAAGGACACGTAGGTTGAGGAAAAGCAGACAAATAAAAGAAGGGAAAAACAGATGATGGAATGTGATAAGCACAAAGAGGACGAATGGAAAGCAAAGGGAGGAAAGAGGGAGAGAAAAGAAAGGCAGATCCGGTCAAAAGTTGTCAATGTTATTCTTAAAGAAGAGCCAAGAGAGTGTTTCCCACGAGGCAATGCTAAAAACAAATTTCAAAATAAGAAAATTACTCTCAATGAGTGCCTCTGATACACCTCCTGGCTCACAAAAGCAACTATGTTAATATCAACTAGCAGAAAAAGTAACACATTTCCCCATTTCTGTAGCAGACTCCTGTGCAGACACGTAAAACAACAGCCTTTTTTTTCCAAATAAATAAATTTGTGTCATTGATGAAAGCACCATGAGATAATATATTGTGAGGAATGTGTTTTATAGACTAATAATAGTCTATAAATGTTTCTAGCTGGATCCAGTGCCTCAGCTCAAGAGCCTTTAAGCTTTGGAAGGGCGGAGAAATGGAGTGATACGGACAGAGTACAGTGGAGAAATGGGATGAGTTATTGAGGAGAAAAAAGTGGAGAAACTCTCACTTCCTCCCTCTCAGCTCTCTCCTAGTATATCCTCTGCTCTTGGCGGCTCCTGGCTATGCCTTACCTTTTGCTGATCCGGTATGGCGCTGTCTCCAGCACTCCTGTGATGGGGTTGGAGATGGTGGCCCTGCGTAGCTGTGAAGCCATGGACATGATTTATCCACACACAGACACACAGAAAGATGTGTGTGCCTGTGTGTTTGCCTAACTTGCAGAATCACATCAACCAGCCTCACAGCTTTGACCTCCCACCCCTCAACACACTAAACCACATAACAGTAAGCCTATGAATGTTCCTACTAGATCAGTGGTTCCCAACCTGGGTCCGGGCCCCCCTAAGGGGGCGCCAGGATTTGTCAGCTCTGAAGTTTTGTACAGAAGCATGGATATAAATCTATTTAAAAATATAGATTTTTTTGCTAATCTAACAAAATATTCAGTTTCAATCCATATTTGTTGGCGTTTAGCCTTTCAAAAACAATATTTTCAACATTTGCTCTCATGCTTGACACCCCTGTATTAACGGGACGGTCTAGCAGCAGTCTAACAACATCATAAATTACATTTATTTAAACACAATGACTAAAAATCTATTTTGGCTCCAACACTAAATGAATTAAGTCATTACAAAAAAAAGATCATATGTATCTGCATATGTTAGGCGAATCCGTCAAGACATCATCACTCTATTTATGTTGACGAAACTAATAAGTTCTATTTAATAAAACAAATACTTAAATCAACTTACGTCGAGGGTGGAGGGGGGCAGCTTTTCTTAGACAAAAGTAGGGGGGGCTTTAAGGAAAATAGGTTGGGAACCACTGTACTAGATAACAGTTTAGATTTAGAACAGATTAGTTTAGAACAGATTAGCTTCACATAATCATCATATGACATCATGGGAGCACCAAAACTGTGGAGAATTGCTTACTCGTGGCTTTGCCAGTTGCTTGACCCTCTCCATTTCTTTGTCAGAGATGATGTCAAGGTAGCGGACAATGTAGGGGCGGTCCCACTCATCTTGCTGTTTGACAGGTGCCAGTACGTACATGGGGTTGTGTTTGTTGTCGAAGTAACGACAGAACAGCCGGCTCTGCCTGCGGGGGGTCTGATTGAGAGAAAAGGAAAGCAGGGAACAAAGGAGTTGAAACTGATGTGTATTTATCAAGTTAGAAAATGCGTTTTTGTGTATCTCTTTGTCTTCCTCACCATTTTGATGCCCTCCCCACGACAAAGCATCTCATACTTCTTCCTCTCTGGGACCAGATGATTGGAGACCTTCTTTTTGGGCTTCTCCGCCTTTTCAGTTGTTTCTCTTTTCCCTCGCTCCTTCTGTTTTTGTGTTCTGTCATCCGCAGCCTTTTGTTGCTTCACCAACTGGAACTCAAAGTATTTTAGGTTGCCTTTGGCGCGCTGATGCTCTGGGTCTAAAAATGGGAAAATGAGAGACCAACAGAAATAATAGTGGTGATTACAAACAGTGAGGACTGCAGCAATGTCACCTAGAATATCACACCCCCTGCAATCAAAATAACTGAGCTTCCAGCATGATAATTATATGCTATTTATTCAGTCTGACCTTATCCAGTTCCCAGAAACAACAAGTACAAACAGGACAAATTAATTCAGGGGCTCATTTGAAGGAAAATGAGGCTTAACGAGGTCACCTCCAACGCTTCAGCAGAAGCGGTTTCAAATCGAATGATGTTAAATGTATTCCCGCATCTATTATTAAGAGTATTAATCTAAAGCAAATGCAACTAATGGACTTTTTAGAAAATAAATGTAGGTTAGAATATGCAAAGTCGAGGCTGGTAGGATGGTGTTTGGCACTGTCCAGACAATAGGTCATTGAAAAGTAAGCCTGCACGATATGAGGAAAATCTGTGATGTGAGATAACATTGTTCAATATTACAATTAAAATAAATAAATATCAAAGTGTGCATATTGGCTATACATTTTTCAATGTCTTTAAAGAACGGGATTAGAATTGAATATTTTAAATATAACTAAGCTAAATGTTGTTTCTAGAGCAGCAACAGTAATGTTTACAACAGCAAAGTCACAATATGAACTATATGAACTCTATATCTCACTGGAAACAAATCTAAAATGACATAAAATAAATCATATTCCTGAGCGAAGTTTATAAAGGATGAAGAACACTGACGTGCCAGAAAGATAAGTTTACGAAAACTTTAAGAAACGTGGCAAACTAAGCTAAGCAGCTTTTGTTTTAGCTTGTGTAGCCGAGGGTTATGTTGCGCCTATAATTCATGAAGGTAATAAAATAATTACAAGGAGGCTTCGCAGTCTGCACCAAGACAGCAATAACTTTATTACTCCAACCTTGTCAACAACAACAGCGCAGCATTCCTTCTGTTCCACCCTTCACAATAAAATCCCTGGACACATACACTGGAACACTGCTTACTAGAGGGAAGTTAAAGTCATTCAGAGCCTTCATTAAGAGACAACTCAACAAAATAGCTTACTCTTTTTGCCCATTGCTAGGCATCAGCTTGGGTCCATGTTTACTTCCTGTTAGCTTATGTCATTCACATACACTGCAACAGGAAATAAAGGTTTTACTACAGTCTTAGCCCCAGGGCCCGATGAATACCGGGTTTCAGTAACCATCCCTAAATAGAATTATCTTTCTTATTCATCACATTTCAGGCAGTCCTTTGCAACGTGTTCACCTCGCATGTTCATATCGTGATGACGATGAAAATACGATTTCTCAGTCAGCACTATTGAAAAGGACATCCTTCTTACTAGTATCACACTAGATTGAATATTACACCAATCCTGTTAATACCAAATCCTGCAACTTGTTGTTGCAACATTGTCGTGGTCTAATCTAATCGGATACAGTTTAGAGAGTTCAACAATTATTCAAAGTCAAATGAATAAAACATATAAAGTCCTTTTTGATTACAGACAAACACTACTATCGATAAATAAAAGTAGACAAATGGCACAAAAGTTTCTAAAGTTTCTATAAACATTGGTAAGAGAAGTTCTATCCACATCTCTGGATGTCTCTGCACAGAAGACTGTTTTGGTTAATGCCAAATCTACAAAGAATCCAAACAAATTCCAGTGAGATTTTAAACAGACCACTGACTGCGCGTGGTAAAAACAGCATATTGTTTCTAGACAAAACATCACATACTTGTAGTGGCATGGTTGTTTTGGCTTGGCCTGATGATGTCTGTGTGGTTTGGAAATGTTCTCTGGTTCACCTCTGTTTAGTGTGTCATTCAGTTCAAACCAAAGTGAAAGTCGCTTCTCAATTTATCTTTTAATTGATCTTACTTACTGGCGTAATTCTAACAATTTAGATAATCGATCCTATTGTGTTTTTCTTTCTTTGTAATGTCTTTATGTGTTTTGTAAGATTAAGAATATTTCTGCATTTTTACAGTCTTATCGAAAACAAAATAAAGTCTGGTATGTGTGCAAGTCTGTGACAAAAACTGATAAGAATGTGCATCAACCTAATCTATCCGATGTTTATGTGACATTATTAGCCTTGAGCAGGAATTTTAGAATCCAAAGCGACACTTCTCATTGCAAAACATTCCTCCCAGTATACTTTTCAAACATCGAAAAATACTTCATTATAGCGTGGAGGGACTCACCCAGTTCAAGCAGCTTCTTGGTGTAGTCGAGGGCTCGCTCTATCTCCCCCTGCTGGTAGATGGAGTAGCTGAGGTAGTCGAGCACTGTCACCCTATCTAAAGTAGACTCCTCTCCCTGATCGAGCTGTTTCAGGGCCTGGGCCATCCACAGCTCTGTGTGGTAGTAATCAACATCAGAATAGGCGATTTTCCCCAGCTCATAACAGTCCTCCACTGTCATATGGCTCTTGTGTTTCACTCCTAGTATGCAGAGGATAGAGGGGAACGTCAAGGGGAACATTGGCATAGAGGAAAACCATTTCCTTTATACTGAAAATAACACAGAAACCAAGAAAAATCCTCTATCCCCACATGGCCCGCTGTTTACTGTGACTTTTCATGTGCCAGGTAGATGTGGTATGCATAGATTTAAGGCCCTTACCAGGGAGGTCTCCTGTAGAGATGGTGTTGGCATCCAGTCTGTAAGTGTCTTGTAACCGGAGGAGAGCTTTAGCTGCCCCGGTCTGGTCCTCATCTGTGGGGAAATGCTGTCTCTGGATGGTCAAGTTGGAAATAAATCCTGAGAGAGATGGACGGGAGAGCACAGAGAAAGATATTGTAGGATGAACAATGGACAATGGACAATAAATACTCTCTTCTAATGGTTAGTGGAGCTGCTTGGAGTGACTGTGATCTTGAGTGAGAGAATTATGGTGTTATTAAGCCAGACATGTGGCAAAGAGTTTTGAATAATGTTCTCTTCTACCTCAATAACTCATGTTGAGGTGATCGAGCTACTAAAATATACTGAGTACTAAAACATATCAAGTATGAATGAGCAGCACAGTATTGCTCTGAACAAGCAAACATATACAGCTTTCCCTGGATTAATAAGTGTCTTTTAAAAGTCAAACAGAACATCCATCCAAGATAAGCCAACCCCAGGAAGTTTATAGAAAGCCCTGGACCAGACCAATGTCAAATAGTATTGGAAGTGTTTGTTATTATCTTCTAAGCTCACTGCAGATATATACAATAACCATACTCTAATACTTTCCTGTGATTTTCTAAACATTTGGCACTTCATTTATTATTTGAACCAGGTCTGCTTTATCCTTACCCTCAGTGGTGTCGCTGAGTACAAGGCTCTCCAGGTCCCCCCACTCTGTGTTCAGCCTCTTCATAAGTTTGAAGGCGTTGACAGGGTGCCCCAGGAAGCCCTCGGGGTCCTGTGTAGCTGTGGCTGACAACAAATCCAGCTTATCAGCCCACCTATCACAAGGAATGGTAATACAGAGTTAGATACATTGCTTACACTTGAATCCATAAAATGATTAATTGGAAATATTAAGAATTGTGTGTAGGACAGTCTGTTTTTGAGTGCATTTATGTGTATGCTACTGTATGCTCGTGCACACAGTGGATGCATATCTGTGAATGAATCCATGTGTGTCCACAAACTCACCGTTTGACCTGCTCCAGCTTGTTCTCCTCTGCTCTGATGTAGTCCTTTAGAGAGGTGACGAGGTCTTTCTCTGTGTATAACAGATCTGTCATCTGGCCTAAAGGAATACAAATCAGAGATATTTCACCATCAATACTGCAATTATAAGGGCATCACTAACAATGTCTATGTGTGGTACAACACAATTCAGCAGAGGGAGCAATATGTCTAACATGAATAGTACCATATGTTGCTTGGCGGTTTTACCTATGGAGGTGAAGAAGTCTTTGTTGGCCGAGAGCGACTGCAGAGAGCTCAGCAGCAATAAACACCAACATGGCAGCTCCATCCTGAAGAAAGAGCAGAATAGTTAGATATATTGTTTGGTACATTAACTTGAAAATCGAATCACGCATACCAAAAAATAATTCCCATGAAGGTTAATCACAGAATTGACTGTGTTATGCTGTATTTGACAAATGATACTCGGCTGAATATTTCTTTTCAGATTCAGTTCCAGCTGGATGTCAGGTAACCACATCAAACGTACTGCTACAAAAAGTGAGCTGCCTTGTTTCCTTGGCAAACCCTGCCCTCCAAATGACTCCTGCTAGACAACCGACTGTCATGTCAGACCCATATTATAGCCACGACTTAATATTGCAGGCTGTTGTACTCTTAACATCCCTAACGTCTCTAAAATCGAACAGATGTTTCAAGTTTTAGTCATTTAACGTCTGGATTTTAGCTTTATTCCAGTGAGCCACATCAAACATTCCTGACCTTCCAACTCATCCAGAATACTTCTTCCCTTGCTGTTATAAACCTTTTATGATTTATCATACTGTTGCCTTACTTTACTCCCTCCAGTGCTGGTCCTACTGAATTCAAAACCTGGTTAGCACCATTTAAGAGCAGATAATCCACAGACATACTGTGGGTAGTTTATTTTTTTCCCCTCAATGACAGAAGCCTCTGCAGCAGTTATCTCAAGACCTGGGAACACTTTAGTGCATGGTTAAGTATTACTAAGGGGAAAAGTGGGAAAATATGTGTTTATGTGATTTGGGTAAACTGACCATTTAGGAAGCATAGAGACAAAAAAGAAAAAAATACATTCAGATGCAACAAAAGGTAGAGTTAAAAGAGTAATCAAAGCCTTGAAACAAAAAAGCTTTTTAGAAGGGCATCCTCCCAACCACCACAAAGCCAAATATAGGCCTAGTCTGGCGGGTTGGTTGCTGTCACTGTGTCCGGTTTGGTTTAGGAGTTGGCACAGCCATAACCACTACAGGGCTTCTGGCCTGTGAGGAGTGGCACTGTGTTCTTTCTACCCATACAGACAGAAAATAAAGGAGAGCACAGACAGAACGGCAGGAATATAAATGGAGACAAGTATCTGTGTACACACTTATATGCACATGTTTATACTGTAGCTGAAACTAAGGACTATGACAAGTTACTCTGTTAACAAACTAACCAACAAATGTGACTGAAATAATGCACAAAGCTGAAACTTGCTGAACTTCTGTGCAGCACATTGTGATAAAATGCTGGAAAGTAGACTTGGAGGAAAGTGGTGGAAAGAAATGATTCCAACAGAATCCAAAATTATACAACACAAGTCTGAAGCTGTGATTACTGACCTTAGTATTTATTCTCTGTCTTGGTGGGACGTTAACTTAAAGTGGGAGTACCTGGTTTGTTACCAATACAGTGGAGATGAGTAAACTATGACCTTTGGGTGTTTTATGTATCTTATATACAAGACAACAAGCTGAACAGGGCTTTTCTCTTGCTTCTTGAAAACTCTACCTTACGAGAGACGGTGTTGTGTCAAGCAAAACTCTCCTCAGGTCATATAGGATCATTAACAAACACATTCTCACACTACTTTGATTCCTTTGCAAGCCAGAGCAAGTGTAAAGAGGGTAATACATACAGATTTACGGGTTTTTAACTGCAAGTACTGCAATGAAGTGACGCTAAATAGGCTATATACATTGTTAGGATCCAAAAATGCCAAACATTTGATGGTTTCATGTTCTCAAATGAGAGAATTTGCTGATTTTATTGTGCTTGCATTATGGTAAATTAAATATCTTTGAGTCAGAAAAAAACAAGAGATTACATATTCCACTGTTTTCTGGTGTTTCATAGGCCAAAGAATGAATCGATTAAATATCAAGAAAATAATGGATAATGAAATTAATCATTAGTCTAGTTGCAGCTCTACCTTGGTTATGTTGTTTCTAGATCTTTAAGTGAGCTGCCAATTTTCAAAAACACTTAATCAACCTCTGACTTTGGCAGAGAGAGAAAAAGTACTCACATTACACAAGTTTAATTTCTACAATCTTTCTTGACTGTATAATAGCTGAACATGGCATGAAATATAAACACAAGAGGTGTCAGGTACAATAAGATACATACCACTGTAAATTCCCACAACAAACACACTTGCACACACAAGAACCCATGCAAACGCTCACATACACCTTCCTGCTTGTAACACACACACATAAACACACACACACACACACACACCTAAAGGCA
The DNA here is from genome assembly GCA_916701655.1 of Sebastiscus albofasciatus. Classification (NCBI taxonomy): domain Eukaryota; kingdom Metazoa; phylum Chordata; class Actinopteri; order Perciformes; family Sebastidae; genus Sebastiscus; species Sebastiscus albofasciatus. The sequence continues at coordinate 25,130 of CAKAOI010027390.1, read as the reverse complement.
AAGTAAAGGTCAAGCATGAAATGTGCATCTATGCAGATTTCTTAAGCTTGCTTTCACTGGGAGCAGACAACAGGCTCGGGCAGGTTCTGACTTTGCCACAAGGACAAGCTTTCAGTGAAAATAAAAGAATGACTTCATATTTCAATTTCGGTCAGCAGCAGGCAGCAGAGAGGAAGGATCATAAATCTGCCAGAGCTATTTCATTAAAGCATAATTAAGTTACATTAAATTAAAGTATATTCAAGTAGAAACTCTGAGGCAAGATACTAATTACCATTATCCCTAACTGCTACTACTGGATTTCCAGAAGCTGTGGTGCCACTCAGTCAAAGACACCATAAACATGCCTATGCCACTTAGATTTCCAGGTTAAAAACTCACTAGAATATAATTATTGTAATGACGGGGTGACACCTACTGTGTGTCTCTTTTGTTATAATATTGTATAAGTGTAATGTCAAGATTAAAGCTGTTGCACAACAGTTATAATTTAGATCTGTGTGTCATGTCAGACATGAGAGTGAGTGGTAGTGAGAGTGTTTGTATGCATGGTGTGCATGTTTGTACGTGAAATGTGGAGACTCCAAAACATTCCTGAAGGCCATTTAACATTTAACCTGCCACACACTTGTGAGGCCATTTGTTTAAACCGGTTATAGAAAACTATATTGTATCAAATTTGCCGGAAAGTTTTTGTTTTCTGACCTCTCAAACTATGTGCAAATTGGGCTGATTTCTGTTGAGACATGTCTGATTAGAAGACTTCTTTTTTACAACGTCACAGTCAGCTTCATGTTAATTGTGTAGAAAGGTGATTCATCACAGTGCTCTCATTTGCAAGGAAGGATCCACCCTCAGAAAACACTGATACATAATGAATTGTGATGTTCATTGCATTCTGGGAGTTCTCAATTTACTGATTCCTGTCACTTCTACTATTTCATACTTTTCCTAGAATTACTTTCAGACACCTGAAACCAGAACAGAACCAGTTACTTTCAGGAGTACAATTTCAATGTAGGACAGTGAAGTAGCATCAGCAATAGAAATAATAGCAAGGAGTGGAGTCTTTATTAGGGATGCACCGATAACCCAGTTATTGCTATCGGTATCAGGACTGAAAAAGTCAGATTGGTGCATCCCTAGTCTTTATTCTAGGAAGAAAAGCTTGACCCCTTTTTCAAAAGACTAGATTATATTAGTAACTCTTATGGCTGCTGTTGGTGCATAAATGGTGCATAAATTGGTATTTCTACCTCTTCTGCAATTGATTTCCCCCTGTATAATTGTGTGTTGTTAAAACACTGTGCAAGATAATGAAAGCCTGAAGAAGCCTTGCTCTTTGATTTTAAAGAAATTACATAAAAAACAAAAAAAGCCATGAAAAATAACCAAATTGTTGTGTGTGGCATAAACAATAAAACATTAGCCTGCAGTTGATAAAAAAATCAGAAGGCAAAGAATCATTAATAAAATAATCAATATAATTTCCATAAAATTATCAAATGTATGGTATCATTATCATACTTTACATCACTGTACTGTATGCTTAAATGGTAAAAAAAAAAAAGTATAATACCACAAACTGAGTTACCATTCACACAACTAAGACCCTTTTCTACAGTTTACAACACTTCTGCAATGTATCTTAGTAGCTTCCTCACAAGAGAAATTGCCTTCATCCCAAACTATCTTCTTCAAGTTTGACTGCATGGAGTGAAGCTGTGGAGTCAAAATAACCAAATTGTTGTGCATGGCATAAAACTTTAGCCTGCAGTTAATAAAAAATCAGAAGGCAAAGAATCATTAATAAAATAATCAATATACTTTCCATGAAATGTATCAAAAGTATGGTATCATGATCATATTCTACATCACTGTACTGTATGCTTAAATGGTCAAAAAAAATCCCACAAACGGAGTTACCATTCACACAATTAAGACCCTTTTCTACAGTTTACAACAGTTCTACAATGTATCTTAGCAGCTTCCTCGCAAGAGAAAGACAAATGAAAGCCTGAAGAAGCCTTGCTCTTTGATTTTAAAGAAATTATACAAAAAAAAAAGCCATGAAAAATAACCAAATTGTTGCTCATGGCATAAACAATAAAATTTTAGCCTGCAGTTGATAAAAAAAATCAGAAGGAAAAGAATCATTAATAAAATAATCAATATAATTATCAAAAGTATGGCATCATGATCACTGTACTGTATGCTTAAATGGTAAAAAAAAAAAAAAAAAACTGAGTACTATTCACACAATTAAGACCCTTTTCTACAGTTTACAACAGTTCTGCAATGTATCTTAGTAGCTTTCCTCACAAGAGAATTTGCCTTCATCCCAAACTATCTTCTCCTAGTTTTTCCTGCATGGAGTGAAGCAGCGGAGTCAGATAACACAGGATGTGGATGGAAGAGAGAGGACTGCCACGTCTTCGCCCCTCCCCACCAGAGGAAACTCATGAGAGGACTGAACTGAACTGAACACTGCTGCACCAATGGAGTCTGACTTATTTCACCAGGAATATAACCCCTCAATAACCCCTCAACAACCCCCAGATAACTAACTCACTGACACAGCAGGAGGGCTCTTTTATAATGCCTGGAAGGAAGGCAGCTGCTACTGTTTGTTTGTGCACTTCCCAAACTACTTTAGCTTTAGTTTGCAGTGATTGTTCGCTTTTATACCACTAATACCATGGGCTCACTGAAGTGTGTAATATGTCAGACTATGTGCATGAACAGAATGATCTTAACAAACACATATGTTGCTGTTAAAATGTGTATGTAATATATAAAGTAGAGCAGACAGTGAATGCAGCAGCAGCAGCATCCCACGCTGCGTTGCACTGGAATGCCACAAATAGTTTTATAAGCTATAGGCAAAACTTCAGGCTCGGTTTTCTTTCTTTTTCTCCCTATTTTCGCTATTTTTACTAACTGAATTTTGCTCATATCACTCTCTATTTCTTCTATAGTGTTATCATAATAGTTGCTGCTGCAGCTAACCATCACAAATAACAATATTTACCTAAACGAGAGCATCCTGAAGAGCAGAGAAATGTGTCCCCCCTGTTGGTGGTGATTTGGTCTCGACTCCAACTCGCTGCAGCAGTTTGACGGTAAAGAAGAAGAAGATAGATGATGGACACTGGTAGTCTGGTATGGTTCGTCCTATTGGTGGTGTTTCGGTGGCGCTCTGTTGTTGGCCATCTGACTTTAAGAGGCTGGATTCCCCAAAAGTCTGAATGGCTACGTGCAGATTCTCACGTGCAGAAAGTGAAGCCTCCTGCTACTAGAGACGTTTAGTGGGCTGGGTTTGCACTGCTAGGGAGGAGGTGTCTAGTTGTCTTGACCTCCTGGTTATACAGCCATGGATGACTGGGCTATTTGGGGTGTTAATGCAAAAAAGTGTCTACTACAACGTCACCCTGCTGCCACGTGTTGAAATTATGCTTTTTTATTCTAACTCTAATAAAAAAAAACTTTTTTCAACCATATATTTGCATTGACATTGGGCATGTGTCCCCATAGGCTATAGGTTCTCTCTCTCTCTCTTCCATTACAATTTTACAAAGAACATCCAGTAATCCACCTTTTTTTGTACAATTAATTTCTGATCTATTTATTTACCTATGCTGTTTTTAGCAATTTTCTCATGTCTTGTCATGGCATACTGTATGTTTGTCATACTGTACTGTATCTGTGCTGTTTGTGTCGCTTGTGTGGACTGTGTTTTTATACTCTTGCTGCTGCCGCCTCTTGGCCAGGTCATCATTGTAAATGAGAAATGGTTCTCACTTGATTTAACCTGGTTAAATAAAGGTAAAATAAATAAAAATAAATAAAATGTCTCCATTTAAATTAATGTTCTTCTGTGTAGTTTTTGCAATGTTTAATTTGGCCAAACACACACTTATTCTTCACCATTTTTCACCTGCAGTGTCTCCTTTTCCTCTTTCTCTCTCTCTCTCACATTCCAGAAAATTCCTTCCTCCTCCCAACCTCCCAAAAAAGTGTGACTGGAGGGAGGGAATTCCTGCTGCAAGCTACTGAGTTCAACAGGGTGGAGCTCTAAGAGTGTGTGTGTGTGTGTGTGTGTGTGTGTGTGTGTGTGAGAGAGAGAGAGAGAGAGAGAGAGAAAGCAAACTGTTAAGTTGCTAAACAACTAGTTAAATCTCAATGGCATGCCCTATGTAAACACTACAGACTGTATACCTATGTGTGTGTGAGAAAGTGGCTATAATGTGCAAAGCCTCCATTCTGTTTTTAAATACTTTTCCACATGAATACCAGTTGCTGAACACATTGCATGCCCTCAGAGTATCGTAATATCATAATACACCTCATGGAATAGAGTGGAAGAAAAGAAACCTTTCTAATGTAAAACGCTACATTTATACCTTCTATCAACTATCATCAAGCAAAAACAGGGATTATATTTTATTACAGAGGTAAAAAAAAAAAAAAATGAAACATCTGTGTGTTTGTGTGTGTATAAGTAAATAAGTAAGTAAGTAAAGCTTTATTTATATAGCACCTTTTAAAACACACCGTTACAAAATGCTTCACACACAAGAAGAAACATCAAACAATGAAAAAAAAACAAGGAAAAATTACAATATAACACACAGAAACAATGAGAAACAGATCAAACACAAACAATCGCACATGTGGATGAGGCCTATAGAAAGGCTTGCCTATAGAGATGGGTTTTTAGAAGCTGCTTAAAACAGTCCAGAGATCCAGCAGCTCTAGACTGGGGGAGGTGATTCCAGAGAGTTGGGGCTATAAGACAGAAAAGGCCCGATCACCTTTTGCTTTGAAGTTTGAGCGGGGGATGGATAAAAGGCTGAGATTAGAGGATGGAAGTGTTCGACGGGTCGAATATGGAATTAAGACATCAGAAATGTAACTGGGGGGCGAGGTCATGCAGTGCCTTATATGTAATTAGCAAGATCTTAAAGTTGATTCTGAATTTTACAGGGAGCCAATGGTGTGTGTGTGAGAGAGAGAGAGAGAAAGCAAACTGTTAAGTTGCTAAACACAACTAAATCTCAATGGTATGCTCTACCTATGTAAACACCACAGACTGTATACCTGTATATCTGTGAGAAGGTGGGTATAATGTGCAAAGCCTCCATTCTGTTTTTAAATACTTTTCCACATGCATACTGCTGAACACATTGCATGCCTCAGAGTATCGTAATATCAGCACCTCATGGAATAGAGTGGAAGAAAAGACTTGATGAACCTGGATGCCAGCGGTATAGGGCCTCCACAAGGTCCTGCTGGCCATCGTCACTCAGACACAGCCTCAGGTAGCACAGCATGTTGGGGAAAGCATCAGGGCAGTTGGTATGTGTGACGTGTTGATTCTTGATGATGTGGTAGTCAGGGAGCTGGGAGGCAGAGCCCTGATAGAGAGCTTCTTCCAGGATCTCTGAGGGATAGATGATGAGAGTGTGCCACTCAGGTCACAGAAAACAACTTTGAAAAATAAAAAGTGTAAAAAAAAGAAAATATGAAGAAAAAATAGTATCTTTTATTGTACATATTTTTATAGTATTTTTGTAATTTTTTTTCTATTTTATAGTTATATTTCTTGATTTTTGTACATCATTTTATTTCTAATTTAATTTGATCTTTTATGTTTATTTATTACCAAAGTTATTACAATTCATCAAGACCATTCAGTAAAAGCCTAAAATGTCAACCTGTTGATAGAGTGTGAATGTGGTTTTCTGAGCTGGGCTGCGTCCCTCCTCTGCGTACAACAGTATTACAGAATACTACTGCAGTTCTACATAGCTGATTAGACAGGCCGACACAAAGCGGATCATTGTCACAGCGGCCCCCGCTGTATGATAACTGCAACAGCAACTTTACACAATGTTCTTTTATAGTAGAAAGGTTTCTTAGAGGATGAGTCAAGCGATGTTTTATATTTTTTTATTGTCAACAAATTCCATGAAAAGACTAAAAATCTCTCAGTATAGTATACCGTATTTAGTCATAGTATAATATGTCATATCATCAAGCTGTAAGGCATAGATGGTCCTCACTTTAGATGAGGTCACACAAAATACTTAACGACAATTAACTACCAGAATTAATCGTGAGTTAGAAAGTAGTTTCACATATTGCTCAACGTCCTTCAGGAAAACAACAAAATGTTTTTTATTGTTAAATTTATATTTATATTATGAAAGAATTAAGTAGGTAATCCCCTCACTGAGACTACAGAAATACCAGTAAAGACATAAAGTTAACTTAACATGTGTGGATTCTTGAATATTATTCCATTGTTTATAATATTGCTCCATCATTGGAGGCCACATTCAACATGACAATGTAAAGGTTGTATAGTTGAGTTCAGAAGTATTCATGACTTGTGTTTGTGTTTCAGAGAGCTGAAGAACTCCTCTGTGTTTTTGGCCTCTAGGGGCAGCTGAGAGTGGACGACAACCAACCAATCATCCCAGGAAGTCCCAGCAGCACCAGCACAGCGGACCACTGAACCTGAACTCCCAGCACCCGACACCACCCGCTTCACCCACCAGCCAAAACGATGAGGATCAACCTTGTCCCGACCAGCACAGAGGACATGTTGTTTCCATCTGCTTCTTCTGTGCCTCATTCTAACATGAGAGTGTATTGTCGCAGACATACATCCACCTACGGACTCTGCCAGCATCCTACACCCTTATTAGCCTGCATTAAAATACCATAATTTAATACAAGCTAATAAAAAAACAAGTACTTAACTGAATACATACCACCATTCAGTTAAGTTAAGTTATTTAAACATTGTGATCATCATTCATTTTTTTATTTTTATAATCATTCATGTGATAATCATTACTACGGTTATATTGTGTTTTCGAAGACTAAAGTTCATATTGTTGTCAGAGGTTTAATGAATATTTTATTGACTAGAAATGGCTGATAAAGTTCACTGGACCAGTAACTACGTAGTGTATGTTCATGAAACAACAGGGAGAGGACGCCACAATGCTTTTTGACCTTTTATTATTCTTGGATCACTTGTCTGCTGGGACAGAAAGAAATAGCAATGATTAATACGCTGTGTTACTGCGTATACTTACATTGTACATTAAAATGTTCACCTACTGTAAGCTACTTCTCTTTCTAATCCCATCAGTGTGTTATCAAGTGTTTGCTGCACAACAGGAACTGTGCATAGTGTGGATGTCCTACACAAACACTCACTATGTTACCAGGCTGGCTTTCAGCACAGCGTCTGGGTCCTGTTCAAAATGATGTTTTCCATGAGCACCACATCACTGACTTTGTATCCATTATGGATTAAATAAGTATTTCTACTTGACTGGCATGTACGCTATACATCCAGCCTTCTTTCTTTCTTTCTTTCTTTATAAATAATGGTAGTAATAAGGCACATCATGCACAATTCCTGCTGTGCTAATGTGCTTTGTTTTGTGTTTTAAAGAATTGACAAACTCTCAGACACACACACACTTAAAAAAGGAAATACTGTATAGTTTGCAGAGGTGCAATTATCAATGAAAAAAGTGATTTATTTAAAAAGAGTCAACGTTTAAAATCACAAAAAACAAATACCCTGCAGGACTTGGACCTACAGTAGATATGGAGATAAAAAAGAAAGACAATGAGGAAATTAGAAAGAGAAGTAAGTGATCATTCCAACGTATGTATTTACATATAATATGCTTAACTTCCTCATAATCTTTCATAAGTGGATGTTTCTCACTGGGTTAAAGTACGCGGAACACGTTTATCCCATTCCAGCATCAGTAAATCTGTGATCAACCTCGTGGTCTATTGAAGAAAGCAATGAACGCGCATCTCTCCGAATTAATTACACCTAGCTCAACCTAGTCTAGGTCAAGCCTCGCTTTCTCTCTTATCCTGGATTTCTTTATTCTGATTTTGTGAAACAGGCTCCTGATCTACACTTTGTGAAAGGTAATTTAAGAATATATACACACATATCAGTGTACACATATCGCTCATATCAGTCGACACACAAGTAGGTACACATCATTTCCACGTATCAGTGTACACACATCACACATATCAGTGTGCTTACATGTAATATGTACACAGTCACTATCCTCCATTGTGTTGTTAGTGTGTGTGTTTTTAATGCTCGTCCAGCCTGATAGCATCTTACAGGCTTGTTGCCATGGTATTCTGGATCAATCAGAGGCCCCCACGCTGCTCCAGAGTGCACAGACCTCCGACCTCTCAGCCTCGTGACCCTCACTCATGCAGCCAAGCAGTGGTGGAAAGCAACTAAGTGCTTTTACTCAAGTATAGAGATATGTGTACTTTACTTGAGTATTTCCATTCTAAGCTTCTACTCCACTATATTTCAAAGGAGAAATATTGTATTTTTTACTCCACTTATTTATTAGAAAAAATATGTGATCAGTTTATAAGTAATAATAATAATAATAATAATAATAATAATAATAATAATAATAATAATAATTTGTTGAAAATTAAACCAGTGGCTGCTCTAGTTTGGCACCTCAAATAGTTTCATTTAAATAACTGTTTGAATCCTAAAGAGATCAAATCTCTATATTTCACTATTTCACTATAAAATAAAAAATGAGAGAAAAGTCCAAAATATTAATAAAAAATTGGGTTGGGAACCAGTGAACTAAACTACTGATATAATATATAATATAATATAAATATAATAATATATAATTAGAAAAACAAGAACTTTTACTTTTGATACTTTAAATACATTTGATTATAATATTTCTGTGCTTTTACTTATGTAAGATTTTAAATGAATGACCTTTGCTTGTAATGGATTACTTTTACATGGTAGTACTGGGACTTTTACTTAAGTAAAATATCCGAGTACTTCTTCTTCCACCACTGCAGCCATGTGACTCATGGACTCCATGATGCTGTGATGGTCTGTGAGAGGCAAGGTATAGGGGACATAAAGCTTGGTGGTGGGGGAAAGTGTCAGGAATGTCACAAACAGGTGTCAAAGCTGCAAAGAAAACAGAGCCTGAGTTTTACTCTCTCATAAGCAGAAAGCACATCAATAAACCCGCACATCTGTTATCAATGTTTTAAATGCATAACATGATAAGAAAGAAGGTCAAATTCCCTCTCATGAGGCTGCTTTATTTCTACACTATCACACAATAATGTGTAATAAAATGTGTCAGCAAACAGGGATCCTAATGGATTCCACAGATGGCGTCTGCTATTGTTGCTATGTGACTTTTATTAACGGCCCACCCGAGATTGCCTCTCCAATTATGGGAAGATAAATAGAGGAGGGCCAAAGTCCATCTGGACACAGAGAGAAAAACAAAAGAGGTGAATGTCCTCAGCAGAGCGAGCAGAGAGGCTCATTCAGCAGAATGGTAGAGAGAGATGCGTTTGTTATTACAAAGGGGGAATTTATAATGTTATGATGTGTTATTTTTGGAAGTAATCACTCAGATGGAACGGTTGGAGTATAAAGATTAAACACGACTTTATGAGGAATTCTAAATGGTGAGTAAACTTTATGTTTCTCTATGTTTTCTTTTCATCTTTTCCTGCTTCTATCCGAAAGAGGTGCGCAATGTAGACTATATTTAAAACTCTTTTCACTTTTTAAAACTGCTGTTAAACTAATATAAGCCTACGTGTTATTATTACGATCATTTGTAGCCTATACTTTCTAAAAATGTCTTCAGCTTGATTTGATAAAAAATAAGCCAAATGTGTGGCGAAGGTGGGAGACTATACTGGGAATGCATTGTTAATGTGTGTAGATCTTGAAGTAAAGCACACATTATCAAACAATACTCGCATACACACTCTTTATGTGTATGAATATTAATTGGCTGCTGGTGAGTTAGATTAGATCATGGTGCAGATTAATGTAGGAATATGCATCTGATTTGTGTTTCTTTTTGTATTTTATTATGATTCTGTAGATATTTTATTTTTTAGAATATTATTATTATTATTATTATTATTATTATTATTTTGCATGTGGGTTCATTTATACACATTTATATATATATATATATATATTTGTTTTTATCACCTTGTTCTACAATTAACCAACTTTTTTATTATTGATATATTCTGTGATGTTGTCTTAACAGTTACCGTATTTTTTTAAACTTTATTTATCTCATTTATTGTCTTGTGAAGCACTTTGTTACATCTGTTTTGAAAAGTGCAATATATAAATAAATAAATATAAAATCTATTATTTATTATTATTAATTGATTTGTTGACCAAAATGTGACAATGTTCATGTAAAAAAAAAATCAATAAAATACTAATTACAAAATAAATGAAGATAGAAAAAATAAGATAGCCTGTGATTTCACATAAAGCTTAACTATTATCATACGCGTACACCTCTTTAATTTGTGTGAATTTAGATAATGATATTCTGTTATTTGGGCTACATAAGATTATTTTAGTAGGCCTAGGCTATTTTTATATAGGTACACCTGGTGATTAATTTTTTTTAATTATTTATTTTATGACTCATAATTAACTAATTCAGCATGGGAAATTTGGTTTGGAAAACAGAGGCATCCGTCAATAAAACAGAATTAAAAAAAAAGAGATATTAAATAGAAAAACACACTATGGGTGAGTAGCATTAAGTATGAATTATAGACCTTAGTATATAGTAAAAAACTCATTAAAACACTTAAGAACAAGACAACAATAAGTCAGGGGCGGTTTTGCTAATAACAATGGTGCAAATGTAGTCCTGAATATAAGAAACATGTATATTCAAATAGTTTTAGAGCTCACCTGTAAACAGCACATAACAGCAGTAGTTATGATGTTATATATTCTCTTCTGTTGATCTTTGGAGGACATAATGATTGCTTTACTGCTCTGTAATGTTACATTCATGTGCATTTCTCTTCTTCCCACACTGACTCCACACAACAGATCCCAGCAGCAACCTCTGCACAGAATGACAGCATGTCTTTTAGGTAAAAGGTAATCCACCTGGCTTTTATATATACACTATATATATTATTTTACTTATTCTTGGAACCAGGCAAACGAGAACGCCAGCTGTATTTATATAGCCAAGTTTTATTTGCATAGATAGGGTATATTGGCGTTAAGTTTGTTACAGTGAATATGCAAACCTGCCATTCATTTTCAAAGTTATCTGTCAGACTAAACAAAGCAGCCTTCTACAGTTGGTGGCCAACATTTAAAACATTAGGCTCGATAACAATGGGTTAAACATGAGTTAAAGGACAAGCTGGTTTTCAATTTTTCTTTTGAAGACATTCAGTTCTACTTTTAATTTGAGCTTCTTGGTTTTATTTAAACTACAAATGCCATTCCCACCAAACTATACTCAGCTGTGTCATTGTAATTGTATGATTCATACAATAAGTTGCTGTGTGCAGCTCAGGGAGGTGGAGGAGGGGATGGTGTGCCTCAGCGATGAAGAGTCTTTCGTCTAACCATGCACTGAAGCCCCTGGTTCCCACCCTCTGCCTGGTGGTCGTGGTGATATACGGCCTGGCTGACAAACTCAGAAACTTTGTGGCCGGCATCTTCATCCCTCAGTACCACTACCCCTATTCAGTGGCTCTCTGCTTTGCCCAGGTTAGTGACTGCTGCCTCGTTTCTAAGAATGATTCACACTTTAATCTGAATTAATCAATAAAATATGGAGACATTCTTTGTTTGCCACCAGCACCTGTGTACATGGCTCACCTGCTGCCAAGTTCACACATTAGTATTGTGTGTCATGAGAGCAGGGTATATAATCATACCGACCAACTTTACTGTCTTTCAGAGGATGTAGCAGGTTCAGTTCTAGAGCTAGACTGAAGCTTTTGATATGAAACTAGAAAACTAGAAAAAAAGCAATCTATTGATACCAACCATGTCATGTTACTTTGTCGGGAAGGAGGCTAAATAACGCTTCAAAGTTAGGTTAAATGTTGGCAAGGAAAAACTGGCATGGCCATATTCAAAGGAGTCCCTTGACCTCTGATCTCAAGATATGTGAATGAAAATGGGTTCTATGGGTACCCACGAGTCTCCCCTTTACAGACATGCCCACTTTACGATAATCACATGCAGTTTGGGGCAAAAACTTTACAGTTTTATTCATGCAGTACAAATGTGTAATAATTGCATATTATAAAATGGTGTGTTTGAATATTTCTTACATGAATATTATTTATATGACTGTAAAGCTCCGACTCTTGTGGATCCAATGACCCAAATCGTATTCATGTGTGATGATGCTAGTCCCCATAGTAGCCATTTCATTTTAGTGAGACCTTTATTTGTAATTTGACCTCATTGTATAAAATGACCTGTAGTGGCCTCTAGGATAATCACAGCCTCATGAAACTTTACAACCACAAACTAGAGACCTAGTAAGGGCATTCAGAGGATGGATGGCTTTCATAGCTAGATTGACAATAAGGGGGTTTCTGAGTAGTTTCTAGAACAGAAGTGCTCCCCATCCAATTGCCAAAAAATGCTGTTCTTGCAGAAATCTCCAAATGTCAAAAGTCTTTGATACCAAATCACAGCATGGCTTTCTCTATGGTGTTCCTCAAGGTCTTGGTGTGTTAAATGTGGTATTTTGGAGGGATTTTTGATCATTTTGATTAGTTCTGGAGTGGTAAAAAATGGTTAAATTTAGCACCAAATCTATGTGACATAATAAAGCATGGAATGGCCATCATATACTTCATTATAATTTCTAAACCCTTATACACTTTCACAATTTATTTTAATTAATTAACTAATTCATTCATGTTTATTTCTGATTAATGTCTAGAACACTTTGACACATAGTGCTGAGATGCATCTCACATTAATCTTCAGGTTTCCCAGCTTTCAGATGATGTACACCACTTCTATGTGACATCTACTGCTGATCTCCTATCTCCCCTAAAGACCCCCTGTTATCCCCTTAAAAAAGACAAAAACGGGTCTATCACGGGTCTCAGATGGCTAACAACTTGCACATACTGTATATACCTTTATGTAAAAAAATGCAGAACTTAAAAATAAATAATAAGTAATAATAATTTGTCATTCATTGACAATTCTTTAAAAAATGTATAATTTTTCTATTGGATTGTTGTTAATCATTGGTTCAGTTAACTTCATTCCTGTGCAATGAAGCTACCTATTGTAACTCAGTACTTGCTGTGTGTGTGTGTGTGTGCTAGTTTGAAGGACAGGGCATGTGGTAGTGTTAGTGGTGGAAGGGGCTCAGTGTTGATTATCACTCGTGCCCAATAGATGTTTAACTAAATGGCTGGCCAAAGGACTCAGATGCAAATGTGACCCCAACCAAAGGTTGAAACTAGCAAATGGCTTTGTGAATGAATCATGTAAGTGTGCAGATTGACCCTGACTGTAAACATACATTCATTGTGTGGATATAAGGGAAATGCAGTGAAAATGTAGGCTTTATGATTTCTGCCTTGGTTTTTACACTCATCCCACTATAGTAAACGAGAGGAACTAGTGGTTTTATGTAACACACACACACCTGTGATTGACATGTTCTGAAGTAAGGACCCACCGGGAGGGGCTGTAAAGACTGAATGACATTAGTCCATAGGTTAACACTGCTTGTAGTCCATAGGTTAAAGTTGTATTCATCCACATGTCATACTGCTTGTAATGATGTCAGTGAATGACAGGAGTTGGATGAGTATATTCTACTTCATATCCACACATCCCGGATCTTTATCCTCCATTCATGTGTGTATTTTTGGTCATGAAACATGTACATTATGCTTCAAAACCATAAATGAGTTATGAGGCAGGGCATTTAAATAAGACAATACATTCATAATTTTTTGCAAGCAGTTTTCTCATTCAGAATAATAGCAAAGAATATACAAAAATACAATACATGTATAAATTACACAAAATACACTGACATTAGATTAGGGCTGCAACCAACAATTATTTTCATTATCAATTACTCAGATTATTATTTTTATGATTAATTGAATAACTATTCAGTCTATAAAATGTAAGGTAATAGTGCAGATGTCTTCAAACTGCTTGTTTTGTCTAACAAAACCTAAAGGTATTCGATTTACAGTTAAAGAGAAGCTGGAGCCGGCATATGTTTGACCTCTTATACTGGATAAATTACATAAATAATTGATTACTGAAAATTGTCACTCATTCATTTTCTATCAATTTAATTGACTAATCATCTCAGCAAAAATCTATAGGCAAAAGTATAGGCATAGGATCAGCATGTTACTGGTTTGCATTAAGGCTGTCACAATAACAGCTTTTCACTACACGATTATCATGAATTATCAAGAATTCACAATAACGATATTATTGCGATATCTTTAGAAAATTTGAAAATAATCACAATAATTCTATCAGTCAAATTCAAAAATGTCCTTTTTTTGGCAAATGAATTACGCTCAAAATACAAGTGTATGGAGGTGGAGAAAGAGTCTGTAACCATAACTGAAAAAAAAGTGTGATTTAAGAGGCGCTGGATTATTTACATGATGTTATCATATTTGTATGATTAACATGATATCAATATTTCATTTTTAAATATCACGGTTATTGTCAATACCGGTATATCGCGACACCCCTAGTTTGAAAAGTCAGGAATTTAAAACTATAGTATCAAAAATTAAATAAAGCAACAGTTTTGGTGTAAAAGACATTTTGTACACGCTGTACAAGTTTTATACAAGTTGTGGTGAATCTGGGGCCTCTATCTAGAGAAATCACAATTTAATTAAGAAATATAGATGTTACTATACGCTTTACAGCTCTCTGTAATCTGCCCTGAATGTCTATTACATGAGTTGTTGCATGTAGTTTGTCTATTAAGCATCTAATCAGCAGACTAAATCAGTATGACTAAAATACTTCCACCTTCTATTTGAGTCTTTAGTGCTTTGTGTTTTTATATATATATATATATATATATATATATCCTGTAACTCTTTCTATTGCCACAATCTTTTTCAGGTTCTGGTCTCTCTCTTAGTCTTAAACCTCCTCCACATCCTGGATCTGGTGCCTCTGAAGCATTACTCCAGGTCCCTGGGTGAGAGGTTGCTGGTGCCCTCCATCTGCATCAGCATCCATGCGGTGCTGGCCATGTGGGCCAAGGCTAGCAGCTCGTATGTCGGCTTCTTCCCGCTCATGCTGCCTCTGCTGCCCATGCTAACTGTGGGCTTCAGTTTCTCTCAGAAGCTGGCATCTCCTCCGTCTATCCACATCTCTGTTCTGATTTCCATCCTGGGGGGGACGTCGTTTGTCATCACAGGTAAAAAAGGTTAGATGAAACTGATGATTCTTCATTTCAGAACTAACTGACCTCTAATCAACCTCCTCTCTCTCTCTCTCTGCAGCCTCCCGGGGTCTGTCAGGTGTCGATCCTCTGGAGTACATGTATGCACCTCTGGCTTTAATCCTCCACAGTCTGTCCCTGACATGGCTGGCTAAAGTGTCTGAAGCCGAGTGCCGCCACCCACCCGATGCCCAAGCCTCCATTTTTGACATCTACTACACCCAACTGGTCAACCAGAGCTGGGTGCTGGGCCTCCTGTGGCTGCTGCACCCGGACAGTCCCTGGAAGGTGCTGAGTCACAGCAACTGGCAAAGCCTGCTCTTCCACGGATACCTGTTTGCTATCCTCCTGCTGGGGATGGTGCTGAACTTCCTGGTCGGTATGTCGGCTCTGTGTGTCTCACCGCTCGCTGCTGCACTGCTACACTCGGCGAGGCAGGTGGTGCAGCCGTTCCTCCAGCTTTTGTAGTTTCACTCTTAAGGACTACAGAAAAACCATCGACTGTTTTATACTGTGTCAACGAGACATGCAAACATTGTAATTCAATCCACATTAATGACCACAGCGTCATTTCATTTTATGGAGAAAAACAAATCACTAAACAAGACCTGTGCTGCTGAGCCACCAAGATGAAATACAGCATGTCAACAGAGAAGCAACATCATTAGTAACCATGATAGCATGTCGTAAACGAATAACAAGCTAATGATTAACAGTCGGGTCCGACAGTATAAATGAAGACTAGGTTCTGTGTTTTTCTTCTCTTTTATTACTCAGTTGACAGTTTTACTTCTGTAAATCTGGCAGTATCTAGCTGTTGAGGTGAGGAGATTAAAACCAACTGAAGTCTCTTGCATGTGCCAAGCGTGTTGGAGCGTTTTACAGTGGCCGACGTGAAAACGCAAATGGCCCTGTCTAGAGCCAGTTGTTGTAAGAGTAGAGTAGGTCCGTGTGTCAGTGCGTAGAGTGTGTGTGTGTGTGTGTGTGTGTGTGTGTATGTTGGCAGTGAATGGTGAAGCAAGAGCGTGAGAGAGACAGTGCAGAGGCGACGGGAGTGAGTAACGTTATCGACTCCGGCCCGAGCAGGAAAAGTAAACAGGGTTTGGTTTGTCCATTAACATGCCGGTGCAACATGGCAGACTCCTTGAAGAGGACCAGCTCCCTATGTTGATATAAACGGCTCATTCTAAGCTAATGAAACACAACAATTCTTATTATCAGGTGATTATACACTAAAGAAAACATACTTATTAATATTATACTCCATTTCTGCCAATAGATCCCCCTAATTGTTACACACTGGTCCTTTAAAAGGTACAGTGTGTAGGATTTAGTGGCATCTAGTGGTGTGGTTGCAGATTGCAACCGACTGAGTACCCCTCTGCTCAGTCTTCCCTTACCAAGATTGCAGTAACGTGAGCCACTGAGCAAAACCGTGGTAACGCCGTTCACCTCGCTCAGAGGCCATCCTTGCCATAATAACACTACTTTAGGAGCAACGGAAGTCAGACGGCGGCTGGCGGTACCACGGTTTTGCACTCTGCGGCTCACGTTACCACAGTTTCACAAGCGTGTTGGAGAACTATGGTGGCCTTCAGGTAACATAAAAATGTAAAAGGCTCTCTCTAGAGCCAGTGTTTGGTTTGTTTGTTCTGGGCTGCTGTAGAAATATGGTGGAGCAACATGGCGGACTCCGCCAGAGGACCTGCTCCCTATGTAGATATAAAGGTCTCATTCTAAGCTAACGAAAACACAAGTTTTAATTTCAGATGATTATACACTAATGAAATCATAGTTATGAATATTATATTCAATTTCTGCTAATAGAGCCCCTGAAATGTTACACACTGTACCTTTAAATACTAACATTATAACATTATACTACTATATTATGCTTCTGCTGCTGTTGCTTACACTGTGCAAGAACTTTGAGGACTTCTGTTGTAAAAATTTGCCAGGATGACAAGGCAAATGTCAAAGGAATGAAGACATTGAGCACCTGTACAGGACACAGTATAAACAAAACATCACAAAGATCACTCTGTTCCAGTTAAGTAAAGAACATTAGGCACTTTTTGAAAACAGTGATAGACAGACCGTTGCCTTAACGGGAGAGCAGCAGTTTCTAAACCAGCGACTCTGAAACGAGTACAAATCAGCAGCATGTGTCATACAATACAAGTTTTCTTTTAGAGCTGAAGCAAAATATCAACATGCATCTTTTTTTGTAATGTTTAGCCACGAAAAGCTGGGGACATTTGAGGAGAATTGTGGCTATTTTTTTTTTTTAAATCACTGTCTGATAAACAATGACAGAGAGTTAGATATGATGTGACATAATTAACTTAGCAGTATTAAGATGAACAGATTTAAACTCCCGTGTTTGTCCTTGAATGATTCTGACAGCTTTTTCAGATGAGAAGGGACGGCGATGAGGAACGGGTTATTCGTACTGGACACAGACTGTTGAACACGCTTTATTGCCCTTTACTTAACAGTGTTAAAAAATATTTAAACTCAGATCCTTGACTGAATGAATTTTTAACCAGAGCTTTGTAGAAGCTGCCCTTGAATGAATTTGACTGTTGAGGTTAGTCAGATGAGAAGGGATCGTAATGAAATGGATTAAATGGTGCTGTCACCAACGTCTTTGAGCCATTACTAGAAGTTAAATGGTTTTAATTTAAGAATATGCTTTTTATTATTATTTAATTAGCTTCCTCGGAGTATGTATTATATTGTAAAATATAAGTAACAAATGTGAATGTGATAATATATTTGAACTACCTGATGATGGTGCACCAAAGATAATCTGTATAAACTGAAATGACACTGTAAAGAGACTATATTTCCAAAAAATATTTATTGTTTCTAACAACCAAATGTAAGTGCTCTCCAAAAACACCAACAGTACAAACATTCCAACATCACACAAAGTGATGTGAGTGTAAGAGTGTATTAAAAACCTTCTGTAAACCTGATCATAATGGTACGTCATACTTTACTTTTTCTGTTATGTATTCTGTAGCAGGAGTTCTGCTTCGTCCTGCCTCGGGCTTTATTGCTCAAATGTGCTTTTTTCCTGTCTGTCAGACTGTCACAGACTTGGTTTGTTGGATAAAGGAACATGAATAAAAACTTGACAAAGATTTATGGCAACACAGACATAAACAAAAGAAATCTGTATTTATACTGCAACCAAAACTGGAGATAAATGCATTTCTTTTAACACTGCGATAAACATGTCCCAATCGTACCTGATTGATGGAGACATCCCATAATATCTTTACCAAAATTTGCACACTAAGATGGACCAAACAGGAAACTATACACTGGAAAAAATATATATTGTAGAACCATGTACATAATTTCATTATGTTAATTTGATCTGTTAAAGCTGCTGTTAGTAACTTTAAGGCATTTGCAAGATTTCACTGTCAATGCCATTAGGAGCACAGGAGGAGGCATAGGAACATGATTTCTTCACAGATGATCTGTCTCATGCACTATTGTCAGGATATAGTGACTGTCTTTTAAAACTAACTCTTTAGCACATTTTGCTCAAAGTTACCAAATGCAGCTTTAAGTGTATTTTAAATTAATGTCATGTATGAGCTTTCTTTCCTTTTTTTGTACTGGTGCACAGTATATTTAGTACTAACTGTAAACTACAAACTATGCATGTCCAATCCAAAAGCTAATGTTTTATGATGTAGGAAATGCACCCAACGTATTTTTCATTCCTAAATAATACAGTTTTACAGTGCAAACAATAAGTTTTGGTGAGAAACACTTAATGTAAACAAAACAGTGTTTATTTACAATAAAAGCTCTACTACGACATCCATGAGTGCTTTGCCAACACAACTACTGTCGATGTGAATGAAGGCATTCAGCTAATAGCTTTAGCTCCAGATGCTCATCTCTGCTGCTGCGTGTTTCAGTTTCTCAGCCTACCTCTTGTCCTTTACGAGGGGTCAGAGTTGGGTGGTAGGTGTATACCCAGACTCTGCAGCAGGTTAGAAGCCGGTCCGGCCAGCCCGGCCTGGCAGCTGAGGGACTCCAGCAGGTTTGCGACCAGATTGAGGTCGACGTCCAGAGGCTGGATCTCCTCCTCTGTCTCTTCCACCCCTCCATGTTTCGGGACACCGTCCGTGGCGGAGGGTTGAGCGGAGCCGTTGTCCGAGCCGGCCTTGTTGTAATTCTGCAGAAAGGACAAACATAGTAAAACAATTAGTTCAGGATGATACATGTGCATTATTTCACCTATGTTTTGGAAATTATATATATGTTATGTATATAGAATTTACCGTCAGATTGAAGCTTTGCCCTATATTAGTGCTCATCAGCTCCTCATCCATTTGGTCCATGTATCCTCTGAGACCGTCCAACGTTTCTGTCCCGTTCACCTCTGTGTGACCAGAGGACCCCTCTTCTTTCTCCCCCTCCTCCTCCTCATCATCACCTTCATCATCATCATCATCTAGATCATCTGAATCTAGCTCTTCTTCTTTGCTTCCTGTACAAATTCAAAGACAGACAGATTCAGTTTCTGATAAGTTATTTTTTACCGTTCCACATCTTTCATAACTTCTACATACCTAGCAGTCTGTCCAGTGCGTTGGACATGGAGTCAGGATCAAAACTGAAAGGCTGAGTTGAACTGCTCCTGGAATACAGAGAGAAAAACAAAGTGAAACCTGAACTGAAAGACTATCGGTGGGACGATACACATAGAAATGCATTAGCTAGACAGGCTAGAGTATGAAAGTATTGGCATTTGCAACATTTACATTCAACTGCACACTAAAATCATGATTTATACCTGAGTTAGATTTTCTGTGCTCCAACATGTGTGTGTTTTTCTGTTCATTACCTTTTAGTATCATATGGAAAAATCAAATACATAAGTGCCGTTGATGATCTTGGCTAAATATTGCCAAATCAATCAGGTATACAGGCCAGATAGTCTGTCAGTCAGTCTCACCAGGGCAGTTCGGCACCCTCGTGCGACGACATGGCGTTGAGGAAGTTCTTCATCCCCTGACTGACTGCTACCAGGCTGAAAACAGCTTCCTCTTCCTCCTTGACGCCCTCCGTCTCCTTCCTCCTCCTCTCCTCTGCACCCTGTGTCTGTTTGATTGAGCTGGAGTTTTGGCCGCCAACATCAGCTCTCCCCCCACTCCTCTCCTGCAACATGCGCTCCAAATCCTGAGTTGTGATATCCAGCCAGCTGTCACCTGGAGATAGACACAAAGAGCAACTAACTATGGGAAATGCTTGAAAGGGAGAGATGGTAGAGAATGGAAGATGCAGACTAAAAAGGGACAGAAAGTGAAAGGAAATTGGCAGGAAGCAGAAAAATCCCAGGTGGCAGAGACAAAGACAATGTCTACTTTTCTGGCAATGTCATTTCAGTTTTATTTTATAGTAAGTACAGGAGTAAAAAGTAAAATCTCCACGGGCAGATTTTACCCAATATATATGTAAAGGTCGACCATTCTCTATATTTCTATGTTCAGACATTTTGACTTTATTTCTGCTGTCAGGACTGGTGACCACTCAAATACAACTGAGACGTCCTCAAGTTGATGTGCTCTTCTACAAACTTTTCACAAGTGTCTTTTCAAGAGCGTTTCATATTCAAAAGATAAGACTTTCACTCACTGTCCTCTTGGGGGAGCTGTGACTCTTGTTTCTTCAGCTCCTCCAAGTTGAACGGACTGCAGCTTCTCAGCAGCTGGAGAACCTCCTCGCCCGGGGACGAAGCACTGAAACAACGTAGACAACAGGTACATTCAGACCGATACACTCGGATGAAGGCATATTATTCACACAGTGTTCATACACATGTGCACAGCCACGGTCCTTACCTTGAGTTTGAGGCGACGGACTGTTTGAAGAAGTTTTCCGCAGATCTTGTCAGTTCTCTGTAACGGGCCGAACCTTCCAGTTCTCCCTGCATTTTGAAAACAATACAATAAACTTTCCACAGTAGCATGCTGCATATTTAATAAGGCTCTCAATCGATTAAAATATTTAATTGCATGATTGATCATAGTTAATCGCAATTCATCGCAAATTAGTCACATTTTTTATCTGTTCAAAATGTACCTTAAAGGGAGATTTGTCAATTAATTAACACTCTTATCAACATGGAAGTGGGCAAATATGCTGCTTTATGCAAATGTATGTAAAACTGCATGTGATTATCATAAAGTGTGCATATCTGTAAAGGGGAGACTCGTGGGTACCCATAGAACCCATTTTCATTTACACATCTTGCGGTCAGAGGTAAACCCCTTTAAAATGGCCATACCAGTTTTTCCTGCCCAAAATTTAGTGTAAGTTTGATTCCTTCTCGGGGAGCTAGTATGACATGGTTGGTACCAATGGATTCCTTAGGTTTTTCTATTTCTAGTTGATGCCAGTATCTTCACTCTAGCTTTAAAACTGAGCCCGCTACAACCTCAAAATCGCAAGTTGCGTTAATGTGTTAAAGAAATTAGCGGCGTTAAAACGAATTTGCATTAACACGTTATTATTGCGTTAACTTTGACATTTTATGCCTAACCTAATGTTCCAGGTGTGGTGAAGTAGCTACTCTTTATCTTGATCTTGACCTCAACATTCAAAAAAGTGTGACTAACCCGGAAGTAGCCGTTCCTTTTCAGGCTGTCCATGAAGCCCTTCCACTGAGGGTTACAACTGATGGGGGCATCAGGCTCCGATGATGGCAACATGCACTTAGAGCACAGGATCTCAAAGCCATGGGCCTGATGATGACACACACACAGAGAGAGACAGACATATAGTCAAATACAACACTAAAAGGCCACCTCGCATCCTACCAAATGCATAAATGTACTAATCCAAAGACAGATCGGAAACACAGATGATGGCTCACCAGTTTCATGCCGAGCTCATGGGATTTGTACTGGGGATGAGAGTGAGGAGGCAGGGTGAAGCCGCTCCTCCGGTCTGGGGTGAACTGTTGCTGCTGCAGCTGGGCGTACAGGCAACGGGTGAATGTCACCTAGAAATACATATACACACACACAAGGTTATAGTTTGCATAAAGGTTTGAAGATATTTTTCACAAAAGCTGAAACATACTAATAAAAAACTAAAACACAAACAGTGATTACAGTATTGTGCATGAAATAAACACATTTATGACACAACATAGAAGCAGTATTGTGAAATAATTTCCTGTGCGTTTACCGAGGTGAGGACTCTTGTGTTGGGAGGAAAGGTCTTGAAACTTCGACATGCCTGCAGGTCTACTGGATCTCGCAGGTAGAATGCCGACACTGCGGGGGCAACCAGGTCCGGTCGTTGTGCTAACACCATGGCGATACCTGAGGGTATGAAGCAGTGGGCTCGATGGAGACCAGCTTTAATCTTCTCTGGGTACCTATGTGGAAAGTAGAGATTGATTTGCTTTTTCATTATTGATACATTCACAATACCTGCTGATACCAGTCGCATATTGTTTTTATCCACTTGCATAAAATATTTACGAGGCTGTTAACAAGTTATTCTTATGCTTCTGCAAGTGTTTTATCACTTTAACACTGATTCTGCACCTTGAAACACTGGATTCTGACATTTTGCTTTTTCCTCTTTAGTGTAAAAATAGGTCAGGGTCAGAGCATCCACAGTGGAAAGCATATAAAAATGTAAATGATGTTGAATCTGCAACACATTTGTGTATTAAAGAAAGACTTTTAAAGACGTCCTCTCACCCCTCTAATCGCTTCCTCAGGGCTGAACAGATCTTGGGGCTTGCCCGACAGGCCTCTGGGTGGGAGGAGAGCAGTGCTAGAGCTTGTGCCACACTTGGTGCCACATCTTTTGAGACCCCCACTGGACTGGATTTGGAGGGACAGGGCAGAATATGCAATTCTCCTCTGTAGAAGAAGACCTGCAAAAGAGAATAAGTGAAACAATGAAGGCTTAAACTCACAGTAAACACATACAATGACAAGAGGAAGATATTTATAAAGAGCCCTATGAGTGAGTCTTTGTATTTTTTGTTACAGTTACATGATCAACATCAAGCTTTGCCCTGGCAGCTTTTGTATTAGAAAACAAAAAAATAAGTACACATGAATTATGTTAAATGGATTTCGGACGACCACAGAGTTAGTAGTTAGGTAAAGGTGATTGTTTCTTGCATTCAAAGTGTTGGTTTTGGGAAGTCTTAGAAGAGGAATTGTGCTTCAACATGCCAACAAGGAAGGATATTAAAACTAGTCCAAGGCGAGGTCATAACTGAACAGTACATAGTGGTGATTGCCACATGTTTCAAATCAAACAAATTAGCTTCTTGTACATTACTCAGATTAACTGAAACCAATGGCTGCTTGGAAGGTGTGATATCCATAGACAAATTTACAGTATGCTTTGGGAAATGGTCGGCAGTGTGATTTGTATTTAAAGGGCTAAAACATGTAATCCCACTGGTATGGTCCTCTAAACAGACATAAACAAAAATTGTGATAAAGACCATGAACTATAAAAAAACATCATCATCATATTATCTGCAATCTCATCTGGTCGACTCACCCTGTTTTCACTGGTGTCTGGATTCAGCCACTTGGGAAGATAATCTGCTGCTTCAATCAGAAGAAACTCCCCATCATTGTCCTCAACTCTTCACACAAAAACATGAAAAAGAGAAGCTAATGACAAAACATCTCAAACTGATGCATGTTTAAGCACTGTGATATGGCGATGAAATCATTAGTTTTCATAGCACATTTTGTCTCACCTGGCAGCAAGCTCTGGGAAGGCCTCTGTGATTTGCTGCAGGAGGTAAACAACAAACCACTCGTCCTCCACGTTATCCCCAAACTGAGTGCTACCTCCAATGTGAGCAGGGACACCACCTGTCAATAAAAATAACATATATATCAGTCTTTAGTGTAGGTAAGTGTACCAATATTTAAAGGTCCCATATCGTGCTCTTTTTCAGATTCATGCTTGTATTTTGTGTTTCTACTAGAACATGTTTACATGCTTTAATGTTAAAAAAACACATTATTTTTCTCGTACGGTCTGTCTGAATACACCTGTATTCACCCTCTGTCTGAAACGCTCCGTTTTAGTGCATTTCAACAGAATGACAACAGAATTGCGTTGCTAGAAAACAGCTTGGGTCCATGTTTACTTCCTGTCACCTGATGTCATTCACATACACTGCAACCAGGAAATAAACTGGGACACATTTAGTATGTCTATGTTTAAAACTGTGAAATGGTCTAAATATTGTATATTTGTGCCATCACAAATGAACAGAAATCCCAACGGCTTGTTTCAAACGCACAATTTCTGAATACTGGCTGTGTGTGTTTCTCCATATATTGAGCACTTTGATACTTTCACAGTATTTATATAAAGCACTTAAACCTGCTTTATAATATAAAAGACGTGAAAATTTCACTTTTTTACAATATGGGACCTTTAAATAAATTCCTCTTTAGGGTGTTCTTGATAAAGACTAATGTCAGTGCATGTCACAGCCTAAGAGACAACCACAACAACACATAATAGATCACTCACACTCTGCCTTTTATTTACTCCTCTACTTCATGGGGAATTTTTATTTATCCTTTGATATTGGAATATATTGTTATTATTTGTTTTTATTTGTTTGTTTTATTGACTCAACAAATATTAATTACTTCTTTATTGTTTTCTTCCATTGCATGTTCTTTTTAAATATCTATATATTGTAATTTGCTTATATATATATATATACATATATATACAAATAAATAT
>CAKAOI010027389.1:0-12646 GCA_916701655.1 Sebastiscus albofasciatus | reverse complement strand
CACTCTCATTCTCCAGATCCCTTTTTCGTTCCCTTGATTCTATTCACAATACAAATCTACCCCAAGTATCTTTCTTTTTCTGTTTTTTTTTCACTCACTCCACTCCTTTTCTCTCAGGTTTACCCCCAGGCAAACCCCTATAGAGAGAGAGACCTAACCTGCATGACACTGCATAACCCCTGCCCGAAGGGAGAGGCTGAGGGGAGACTGGGCTGTGTGTGTGTGTGTGTGTGTGTGTGTGTACATGTAACGAAGGAGAATCCACCGGGGAAGAGAGGAATCAACACCTCAGTCCTTGGAGGCAAAAAGCCGGAATAAATAATCCGTAAACGTGGGTCTTAACATGTAGATCAAGTGTGGCCACACACACACACACACACAGAAGCTGCAGCAGGGAACTGAATGAAAAAGCACACACACACACATACATACATACAGTATACACAGACATACAAATATTCATGATCTGTGGGGAGGGCAGACCACAGCCATAAATAGTAAGTCAACATTATATTTTAAGCACAGCATAGGCACAGGGACAGAGATTATATCCTAATATATACAAATGAAAAGACAAACTACCACACTCACAGCCATACCTGCTCTGATATTTGGATTTATGGCAGCAACTGGCACACAATCCCCCTCTTAATGCCAGGACCGTGCTTTCCCTGAAAGTGGATTCAAAAACATAAACTGGATTTAGAAGTGTTGAGAAAGGAAAATTGAATGATAATACGCAGGCCATTATTTACTTTAAACTGGAATTCTTAATAAATATAATTTTGCAACGGTTGACATTGAGTTAAAACAGTGGATATATTAAGAGTCCAGCCGCTGTTGACAGTGTAATTGTAGCCTTCAGGAAACGTTTACGGATGCATATTGATTTGCAGTTCGTGGAATTGCAAATCAGTATTGTGGATGTGGGTAGGAAACGGACCTCTCGTTTTTATGGGTTCAAACCAAAGTGCATCGTTCACGTTTATCCACACAGTAAAACAAATGGTGACGCTCTGAAACGAGGTGCAGAAAAGTGAGAGAAGTTACAGAGGAAGAAGAGCAACAACAAAACATCTTCTTGCATAACTTTCATTGAACCAATGTGTAATGATTAGATCCTGAATATCTGTGAATCTGCATACTGATCACCATGAGTAACGCTGGATCAGCTGATAAATGGCACAAAACCAATAACTAACACTTAGAACGCTTTCCTATTACACTGTATATAAATATTAGTTGCCAGTTTAACGCCCCCTCATGTAAGGTAGTGCACAGGCAACCAAGGAGGTAATTATATGTTATTGGTTTAATGCCATTTAGCAGCAGATTCAACATTAGAAGAATGATTCATTAGGTGCTCATGTAGAGATTCACAGATATCTAGGAACTAGGGCTGTCACAGTTAACGTGATAATAACACATTAACGCAAATTTGTTTTAACGCAACTAATTTTTTTAACGCATTAAGGCAGCTTGCGATTTTTTAGGTTGTAGCGGGCTCAGTTTCAAAGCTGGAGTGAAGATACTGGCGTCATATGAAACTAGAAAACCTAAGGAATCCATGCTTGTCATGAAGGAGGCTAAATAAAGCTCCAAAGTTGTGCTAAATTTTGGTGAGGAAAAACTGGCATGGCCATTTTCAAAGGGGTCCCTTGACCTCTGACCTCAAGATATGTGAATGAAAATGGGCTCTATGGGTACCCACAAGTCTCCCCTTTACAGACATGCCCACTTTATGATTATCACATGCAGTTTGGGGCAAGTCATAGTCAAGTCAGCACACTGACACACTGACAGCTGTTGTTGCCTGTTGGGCTGCAGTTTGTCATTTTATGATTTGAGCATATTTTTTATGGGTTTCTGGACAATATCTGTCATTGTTTTGTGTTGTTAATTGATTTCCAATAATAAATATAGACATATATTTGCATAAAGCAAGCATATTTGCCCACTCCCATGTTGATAAGAGTATTAAATACTTGACAAATCTCCCTTTAAGGTACATTTTTAACAGATAAAAAATGTGCAATTAATTTGTGATTAATCGTCATTAATCATGGACAATCATGCGATCAATTGCGATTAAATATTTGAATGAATTGACAGCCCTACAAAGAACTAATTATTATACACTGGCTTATATATTGATTTGCAAAGCATCTGTCAGTTTTTGTGTGGTCTGCTTTTTTCTGTGTTGTACAACTCACTACTACTGTTGATTAATTAGAAGTTAGTTGTTGTTGTTGTTCCTTACTTATTTCTTGGTAACTACTCAGTTTTTAAAAACCAAAAGTAACTAAAAGTTGGTGCTTCACTAAAACTAAAAGTAAGAAACAAACACCTCAGCTATCCTCAGCCATGGCTGTGCATGGCTCAGCTCGAGCCACTCTGGTCTACGGCGGGCTTTGCTTTGCAGGGTGGATCCCTCCCAACATAAACATCAGCACAGTCCCACAGACCCAAGAACCCCATTCACTTTACAACAAAAGGGACAAAGAGAATCAGGCAGAGAGGATGCGAGCAGAAACATTTGAGTTAATGTGCATCTGTCTGCTTTGTTGCTTGACCAACTGGAAACGTGTACATATGCTGTGCACATGCAGGTGTACACACCTCTAAACAAGCTCCATCTGTCCCGATAAAAGTGTCAGTGCCGTGTAGATCTCCCTTCTATGAATGGCTAATTAAAGAGGAGACAGTGGTGTTTAGTGGTAATGGGGGGTGGTGGTAACATCCCTCTGCTCTCACCGAGTCGTGATAGGAATGCACACAAATACACAACAGGAATTATTCTGCAGCTCTCAAAGCCGTGGGAGGACATGGCAGCGATTTACAATTAGTGCGGGAGAGGAGAGTTTTCAAAACATAAGAGCTCACCAACAATTGACTCTGATGAGGAAATAACTGCAATTAATGTGGAACAGCACCCAGTTTAAAAGTTCACAGTAGTGCCAAAGCCTCTGGAGTTCAATGAATATTTTCCTACAGCTCGTACCCAAAGTTAGAAACCGAAGAACCAAACGTTCATCAAGACGAAGCTGGCAGCTGCTCGTGGCTGAATAGAGGAATGAATTTGTTAGTTCCTACATGCCTGACTCACAAAACTGAAATGTGCTTGATAGAGAGGAAGAAAAAAACAGAAAGACCAAATTTAGCATCCAGAAAATTCCACAGCATGCTTCAAACCCAAGTTATTTGTATTTCACCATCAGAAGAGATGTGCCTCAGAGAAAAGGCAAGACATATTCCTCCACTGTCCAGTGTTGAACAAAACAAATTTAAATACAAAACTATGCTGGAGTCTACAAAAGTATTTTAACCTTGAATTGTAGTGTGGTATTTCACTATCTAGACAGAATTAGCTCCCTCTGAAAGGCATTTTAACGCACACATTTAAAGTAAAATCACATCCACTCATCATATATGCTTGTGGGTTTGTGTGCACTCCAGATAATGTAAAGTTGATTACAGTACGATGGACTCATTTTACAGTCATCATGCTCATTCTGGAGCAGGAATGCTAAATAAAAACCCCTCCGGAGCTTTGGCTGTAAAACAATACTATTCCTATCATGCAGGCTGTCTGATGTATATTTACAGAACATGAGAAAAAGCAGACCCATTCTCACAGATGTTTACAACGTATACTTACAATACCAAACATGCATTGACATGGACACCATAATGACACACTGAGACATTCCTCCTATTGGAGAGCTGCCTTCGCTCATATAGTATCCACCCACTCGCCCTCCGACTCCGTCAAATATGTTCAATTTGGGCAAATCAGTCACTGCAAATGGCAACAAATTTGGTGGCCTTTTGGGTATTTATTGGTCATATTTAGCCTAAAACTGATTTACATTTAAAATTTGACATCTCTGCAAATTTCAGCACATCTTCCTGTTTCTTCTTTGCTGCCATGGACACTATAAGTCTAAAAGTTTACAAGCATTGTTGGCTGCTTTCAGGCTGTATAGACATTGTGTCATGTACTGTTAAAGTTAAAGTTAGAAGTCAAAGGAAGAGAGATAGAGAAGCATAAAGTAACATTTATTGTCTTTAAGGGAAATATTGTAAGTGGGTTGTAATATGCAGTTGCCACTAGGATAATATATTTCAGGTTTTTTTATTACTGAGGAGTTTTTCTTATTTTTTTTTATATTGAGAGCTCACATATAAACTTATTTAGGGTATTTATCAGTACAGGAAGCAGACAACAGTTGTCTCTATTTTGACCGGAGGAAGATGTTGTACCTATAGCTGACACATTATTTGCAACTAAACAGCATCACCTTGTGGCTGCAAGTAAAACTGCATCACACAGCTGCAGAGAGCAACAATACTCAAATTCCAGGCAGGGCAAAGAAATGAAAAACACCATAATTCACAAGGTGATGCTGTTAAGTTGCAAATAATTAAGCTAGAGGTACAACATCTCCTTTGATCCGGTCAAAATAATGGCAACTGTTAAAGACAGGTCAATATGAGAGAAATGTGCTGCAAGTAAAACTGTATCACACAGCTACAGAGAGCAGTATTACTCAAACTCCAGGGAGGGCAAAGAAATCAAAAACACCATCATTTAGAAAAAGTGGTGAAACAAAAAAAAGGTTCATAACCACGTCTCCATTCTACTAAAGAACACGCACAGATCTCAGCTTGATGTCTTTTAATTACAGTGAGTTGCATAGCTTCACAGTAGCATCAATATCCTCAGTTTACATGTTGACTATTATCACATTATAGTAGAATTGTAACAGCTTGGCAGAGTCACCACTGAACTGGAAACTGCTACTGAAAGAGTAAGACAACAAGCAGGGTTTGGAAAGTAGCTCAAACTCTCCCAGAAAGCACCTGGGTTAGCAACCACAGTAGAAGGCAAACAACAAACCTTCATTTGCATTCAACTAACCTTTGAAAATAAAAATAAAGATAAAAAATATAGACAATGAAAAATTAAAAATCATACAAAAATCTTGCACTAAATAGCTGAATAACTCTAGAGATATAAATGCATATAAAGCTATAAAACTGTATACAATGTTGCATAAGAATCAAACCTGGCCTGAGAAAAACTAAAATATAAAAAGCAAAACCAAGAAGTAGTTTAAAGTAGCAGTAGTATACAGGATCACAGTGTTCTTTAGTATCACTGAAGATTCGAGCAAGTGGAAACAAAGACAAAACTATTTATATAATCTACACGAGCTGGTCCATTGGCCGTTCACTCGGTACCGCCCATCCCACATTCTTCATTCTCTATCAGTCCTCACTCCCCTATTTTACTCACACTTGAATTAATTCTTTATAGAAATCACAGCACACTCCTAAAGCTATCTGGAATTCAAAGAGAAAATATTAAATAAAAATGTGCATTATACAGTCATTTAAGATCTATTCACTTTAAGGCACGTCTCAGAATTCGCCACTTTTCTAATCAAAGTCTTGAACGGTCTGCATCGACTGTGTGAGTCCAACTAACCTACTATAACTTACAAACAAAATGTAACATTTAAATAGAAAAGCATGCACGGCACATTTTATCAATACATCTGATGCACTGGATTCCAGGATTTGAAAATATCCAGATGAGAAATAAAAAATAAATACAATAAGGTTTGCAAATTAAATAAACAAGTTTCAGTCAATGGTAAAGCTAAACATCCACAAATTCACTGGCGTAAATATAATGTCACTCGCATCCTTGTGAATGAACAAGAAATACAGACATTAAGATGAACTGCCTATAGACTGGGAAAGAAAACTGGTAAACTGCATTGACTTAAAATAAAGCACGGAACATCCTCACTGTTGTCCATTAACCTCTTTATGTCCCTTAAGCTTAAGTAAAACTTAATAGACTTCAGACTTTCTTGCTATCTTACTAACCTCTAAGACATAAACTTACTTTTTGAGGGGAAGAATCAGCCGAGTGCAGCTCCAAACATGGTGTCAAAACAAAGCTGTGCAGCCTTACACTGTTTAGTTTGTGTCGACGCCTCAAGAAGATCCTTTAATACCCCTAACATAACAGTCGGCCTGATGTTTCCTTAGTTGTGAAGATCACATTCTTTTAAAGGCGATCAATCCTGGATGAGATGAGAAGAGAGAGGGAGAAAAAAAAGATTAGGTCATTTTTAATCCTTTCAGCAGAGAACATCAGGCATCATTAGCAATGTAAGCAGCAGCGAGTCAAAGTGAGGCCAAGCTTGCCTCCCTGTGGTGAACCACAGACGGATGGCTGCAAGAGCAGAAAACTCCTTCAGCGCAGTCATGAGGAAAACGACTTGTCACTGGTTGATGACACTTTTAGGAGTGAATCGTGCTGTCCCGTGATTTAAATGTGACATTTTGATTGGTTTGGTTTAAATAAAAGAGAATTACTACTTGACTGTTTCTCCATACATGTCCATCATCACCACGGGGGAATATTACAATTTCACTGTTCTCAAACATTTTGAATTGGCCAATCAGTCATCCTGACGTTGTAATGTCAAGATATACTGTACCTGCTGTAGCCCACAGGGCCACAATAGTAGGCAATGATGCTTTCTAATAGTGAGGATTTGATTGCTCCCATGTTACACAAGGCACATATTGTCACTCTGGGACTTATTTCTTAAAATGAGTTTTCTTTGTGGTGTAACAAAGCAATACTCACTCCTCCACAGCTTGCGTTTTCTCTTCCCTGGCCATCGATGTAGTGCTGGGTAGAGGACTCTGCAGTCTGCTGTTTTCCTTCTCTGTTGATATTTGGCTTCCCAACACCCTCCTCTGTTTTAAAAAGAAAAAGTCATTACTGGGAGATATTTAGAATATTATATACAATCTTTCATTGTAAACAAACATGTTTTTTAATATTAATGTTTTTCATCAAAATGCATTATTTGTAAATAAAAACGTGTCGAATAGGGCTGTGTATTATAGTATTATATGATACGGGGGTAACGATTCAATATATTGCAATATACTGCAAATTTTAAAATCTAATTTTAGGAAAACTGTCATAGTATAAAGAACACCAGAAATACACCATTTTTAGAACAGGCAATAATAACACATTTATACTGCATGGATTTTGTCCACAAACTGCATGTGATTATCATAAAGTGGGCGTGTCTGTAAAGGGGAGACTCGTGGGTACCCATAGAACCCATTTTCATTCACATATCTTGAGGTCAGAGGTCAAGGGACCCCTTTGAAAATGGGCCCGTTGGATTTTTAAGAGGTTAAATAAAAATCTCTATTGTTTTGGAGAATCGATACTGTATCACGAAACAAAATATTGCGATACTCATGTGTATCGATATTTTCTTACACCCCTAATGTTGAATGCATTTCCTTTATCATAAAACTTTGAATTTGAACACTTTCAAACTTTTTGAATTGCTTGTAATCTTCTACTGAGCAAATCCTTATTAGACTCTACAGGGTATCTTTAATTCACTGGCTTTGTCAGTGTGGGTACAGCATGAAAAACATTTTCTCAAGAATTTGAACAAAATAGAATGAAGGCTGAAAAGTGAAGGTTATCGCTGCACATACAAGTACTGTCAACAAACCTTGATAATTCCACCCAAAGAGCGTGAGCGCCAATGTTTCCTGCCGAAGGGGGTCCGAGAGTCAGCCGATGGTGTCAGCAAAGGCTGCTTATCAAACTACACACAAAAATACGACACATTTAGGTGCTGGGTTGCAAATAGAAGACAATTCTTTCTCTTCACAATCTGTCCCCGCTGTACCTGTCTGATGAGCTTCCTCTTTTTGGCGGACTCGGGCATGTTGTTGACCTGCTGGTACAGCTCTTTGAGGGCAGATTCAGTGTAAGTCTCAGATGATGTGGCTGTGGAGGTGCCGCTGACCTCACCTCCAATTGTTCTCATGGAGGGAGAAGGGGAGGCAGCTGTTACCGCTGATATGGGCCCATCTTTAGTCCCAGAGCAGAGCGTCAAGTCATCCTAGAAAGGTCGTACATAACAGGTCACCAGATAAATTTTAAATTCTGCTATCTCACTGCAACCCCAAACTCTTCTCAAGAGACGCAGCCACAAGAAAATGTGTACAGTCACTGCACAAACGTGAACAAACAAACAGCTTTAAAAGCTGAAAACTGACACGGTATTCAGAAGTTGTATTGCAACGTCCTTTGAAAATCCTTCTAAGTGCCCAGTAGCAAATAAAAGTCTCTCGAGGTTCTGTATTTAGACATGAAGTACCTAAAATTAACCAGACATCGAGGTTACTGGATTCAAAAGTTAGCACAGGGGGAAAAAAAATAGTGTGGGAGCTTTGAAAATAGCTTTATAGATAGATTTAATGCAGCCCAACACTCTCTCTTTTTATCAAGATGAACTTATTTAGTAATATAAGAAAAGGAAAAGGATAAAAACACTCACCTTGGATTGAAGCGTTTTTGATCCTGTGAAGTACAAGCGGGTATATTCTTTGATGTATGTAGGAGCCTTCAATGGAAGTAAACATGTATATTAAATCCTCTGATGAAAGATTATAGTGAAGAAAGAATCTTGAGTGCCATAGATTCATGTGTTTCATGGTATTAAGAAATTCATGACCACTCACTCTCACCATAAACGATGGTGTATTAAAGCTGCCTATGTTCCACTTGGAAGGATACCTTGTGTTTGGCAGCTAAACAATGTATATGAATGTTTTAAGCCAATCATCAGGATAAAAGGCTGCTGATTATGGGACACCGGGGAAAAACAAACTATAGCCTTTATTGATATTTCTTTCATATGTAAATTCTTTCTCTTTACCCCCACTTGCATTTATTGTAACCCTGGCAACAACACCACCACTTGATATGAAAGGTTAATTCGAAGCAACACATTAGGAAATAACAGAGGGAACATCACTACTACATGGTTGTGATGTACTATATTTATCTTTTCAAATGGTATCTAATTAGAAAGACCTGCCTGTGTTTTCCTTTGCTTTTTGCTTTTGAAAGTGAAGTTTAGCTCAGAAAACAGACAACCTCAACAGATAAAATCACACCGCATGCTGTTGTTCCTATCAGACAAGGAAAAGCAACAACAGGGAAACATGTTGCATGTAATGTTTTGAACATGTACATGGTTTATGAGTAAGCCAAACAAGAGAAACAGGCTGTAAAGCTGCTTACCTTGAACAGTTTCTGCGAATGCCTGATGAGGAACGCTATGCCATTATTCAGTTGCTCGATGTTTCCCTGCAGATCACTTGCCATCACCTGCAACATAAAAAAAACAACAAAACAATGCCAAACAAATTCAAGAAAACAGGGATGTTTTACTTTACTGTAAACACCACCCAAATTATCGGCTCCGCTGCCGATTCATCATGCTTCAGCCGAAAAGCCTCTGACACGGGCAGACTAGAGCCAACGGCGCGAGACACACCGCAAAAACTAGGCCAACAGACACTCACCGACCATCGACAATGAATGGGAGACTGATTTTATGGACCCACAGAATGGTTGTTTTCTTTTTTATACCCAAATGAGCTTTATTCTATTGTAGGTTTCTCAGTTGTGAAACAGAAAATGTTCCCATATACTCAGATCATTCCCCTGGGTGCTCTCAATGTCATCTTTCACATCTCTCCCCAATCATTGTCTATTCTGCACACTTTATACACTATGACATCACAAGTTTGAGTTTTAGTACTCTAGTTTTTGGATTCGAGAGAGAGTTGTTCATGTTTACTAATATTTTTTGGACTGTTTTAGACCATAGGAGTAACATGTATGAATTTTGAAAATGGGCGTAGTTCCCCTTTAAAGTCTACCGACCACTCAAAGCGCTTTACCACATATGCCAACATTCACCCATTCACATGCAAGGTGCCAACTTGCTCATCAGGAGCGGTTAGGGGTTCAGTGTCTTGCTCAAGGACACTTCATCACTCTGTAGGAGCCGGAGATCGAACCAGGAACCTTCTGATTACTAGACGACCGCTCTATCTCCTGAGCCATGCTGCCCCGGGGATGGTTGTAACATACTTGGTAGGTAAAACAAACTGACCCTAAGGTCCTTACATTTTTGGGCCAGATGATGTGTGGAGCAAACATCGTGGCTAGATTGATGGCAGACATCTTGTTGACGCGCTGATTTCGAGCAGTGTGGTACAGCAGGTCCAGCAGCAGCTTCAACAGGCTGCGGTTGGCTGGTGGCAGCAGCATGAAAAGCAGCTGAAATGCCTCAACCTGGCGTTCCTTGTCAGGCACATTCGTCTTGTCCCCTTTATCGTCAAAGCGAGTCAGCTCTGGACACAGCACATAAGAGAATTATTAAAAAAGTGAATGGGGAGTGGGGAGTGGGGGGTGGAGAGGAGCACTATCATAGGAGCTGTGTATGAGTCAACCCGCACCTCCAATCTTCAGGTGAGCATGATAGTGTCTGTGCGTGAGCACAGGCTCTGGCAGCTCTCCCAGATAGGTTTTGAGCAATGTGGCCGCATCATTGGGGTGGAAGTCTCCAGTCTCTAGATCTATCTCTGCCCCAGCATTCAGCATCTCCCTCAGGGCTGCCTGCCTTAGGCTGTGGCCTGGCACACGGAACAACCCCTCCACGTGAAGGTCTGAGGGGCGGGAGAGAAGGATGGTGAGAGACAGCCAAAGAGGAGGGGAAAAAAAGAGATGTGGTGTGTCACAGAGTGAAGGAGACATAGGGAGACAAAGACACAGAAATGAGGAGTGAGATGGAGTGAATGAAATGGAAGGAGGGAGACAGCCGGAGCAAAGTGCTTTCAGATAAATTATTGACCCAAGCATTTGCTCCCAGTGTCCACTTTCAGAGAATTACATCATCGCTCTCTAGAAATAAACCATGACCTCATGCTAATTCACTGCTCTGCAACTAAGTCAAAGTAGTAAGAGTTAGGACGCAGCCGTAACAAATCCGATTCTTATAAGAGTTAAAGATACGGGCTGATCAAACAATTCAACTAGGTATATAAAGAGATTATTAAATCAAGTGATTTTGGTGTTTGTCTGACACAAAAACTGTCATGGTTACAGATTTGTCTCCTTCTGGGGTCACGCATGCAAAATGTATGTAGTCATGATATCACATACTGCTCTGGATGAAAGTGTCCTCCACATGGCAGATTGTATGCATGTATATGGCATGATACTCACTTTTACTCAGGTACTCAATGAGCTGATAGATCTGGGCTATTCCTTCTTCAGTTAATGGTGCACCAAAAACCACTCCTTTGTCTGAAAGGCATCAAATAGCACAGTAAGACTCATTGTACCCTTTGTGTGTACAATTCTGTTTATTCCATTACACCACTCATTAGATCCATTTTATCATTTCCATCTATCACATGGACCTGCTGCTCTCTGGTACATAATATACAGTACAACAGCAGAAAGCCACATTACCTAAAATCAAGATGACTGTAGAGGGTTTATGTGGAGACAGAAACTAACCATTACTTTAATTATCAATTAATATGTTGATTAATTTGTCGATCGAAAATAAACGTGACAATAAATTAATTGTTTAAATCATTTTTCACACAAAAATGAGTTTGCCATGTTATGATTAAAGCATATTTTTTATGCTAAATGCAGTACCTATGAGGGCTTCTGGACAATATTTGTCATCGTTTTGTTTTGTTATTTAATTTCCAATAATAAATATAGAAATATATTTGCATATGTTTTTGCATATTTATAATATTTGCATATTTGTCCACTCTTATGTTGATAAGAGTATTAAATACTTGACAAATCTCCCTTTAGGTACATTTTGAGCAGATAAAAAAATGTGTGATTAATATGCGATTAATCGCGATTCACTATGGGCAATCATGCGATTAATCGAAATTAAATATTTGAATAGATTGACAGCCCTAAAAATAATAATTGCAGCCCTATTTCTGATTATTTATACAAAAAATAAATTAAAAACATTTCAAAATCATTTCAAATATCATTTCAGTTTCCCAGAGTCCAAGGTGACAATCCAGAAACCAAAGATACTCATTTATAATTAGGTACACCTAGAATACAACAGTCCTGGAATCGTATCATATCTATATATTTATAATACAGTATATGATGATATATATTTTATTTTAATGTTGATTGATTCATTGATTAGCCTAATGCTCCACGAGCGCTTCACAGCAGCGCACTGCTCCTAAATGCTTAGGACGGATTAAATGCAGAGGTCAAATTTCATGTATGTACCTGTATGTATGTGATGATTGAAATAAAGTTTTTTTTCCAGCCCTGGTTGGAAGAATGGTGCAATGTAAGTCTGCCAAAGTCTTAATTAATGATGTATTGTATGGTGTCTGAGGAAATTCCTAATGCAATAGCATAACATAATAAATTAACTTGACTCATACCATATCAGTCTAAAACAGCGTTTCAGAGACTGTGAGCTGACTGTGAGATGTAACTCACACTCCTGCCTTTTATTTACTCCTCTACTTCATGCTTCTTTTTTTTTTTTTACATTTATCCTTTGATATTGCAATATATTGTTATTAATTGTTTTTTATTTGTTTGTTTGTATTATTGTCACAACAAACATTAATCACTTCTTTATTGTTTTCTTCCATTTACATGCATGTTCTTTTTAAATATCTATATATTGTAATTTGCTTAATGAATTGTATT